>JAIPRL010005949.1:0-29615 GCA_025469235.1 Pemphigus obesinymphae | reverse complement strand
ACACATAATTAGGTTAACATCATGTTATAATATTAATATTAATAAATATAGTTTAATCATAAATGTTAACATATTACATAATGCATGATGTTCTCTTATTCTTTGGTATCTTATCATCAAAAAAAAACAGATTGTCAAAATATTTCAATTCCCGCCTTTTTCCCGAGACCGGGTGACGTAGCAGTCATGCGCAGTAATCAGTTGCTGACATACCATGTTATTTGGCCATGATCTAGACCACGTATTTAGTACATATATCTGTGATCTAGACACAGCGTAATTTCTACCTCTGCTCATATCATAATTTATTAGGTAGGTATTGAAATTCTTGTTGGATAAAATGTTTTCCATATAACCTTATACCTCATGATGTCTTGTTTATGATTTTTCCATATTTAAGATTTACATAGGTATTACTTCAAATTAAAATTTTTTCAAAATAAGTTATAACAGGATGAAAATTTCATTTTTTCTATTTCAATATTTAATATTGAAATATAAACATTTTAATAATTAACAAATTCGTTTCTACGTTCTTACTCGTAATCATAAATATTATTGTTTGATAACAGTATCATAAATGATAATAAACAATAACATAATAAATATTACATTAAATTGTGTGTCGGTCAGTATCATAACAAACATAAAAATAATATTATTCGATATTCATCTTGTTACATATTAATAATAAAACGTAACAGTTTACGCATTACTTGATGATTTAGGTTATAGGTATCTTCTTAAATTATTAAAGAATTTAATTCATATTTCGATCATAATTGGAACATATCCTCTTGATTGAAAGAAATGAAATAAAGATGACGAAAGGTAATTTTATAATCTATAATTTGCTCGTTTTATTGTCAACTAAATTAATATATTTTACAGAAAATACTGAAGTAATAAAAGTACCAGAAAAACTGGATGATTTTTTATCGTCACTATTCAAGACCTTGGACAAACAGAAATCTAAAGATGACCGTAAAACGGGAGAAAAAAAAGTAAGAATTTACATTTTTTTACCCTTAAATATTATTTTTATTTATCGAGTCCTATATTTATATTCAATAAGGTAGTTCAAAAATACTTGGTAGGTTTTCGCTTTATGATTCAAATTTCTTTTGATTAAAATTAAAATAAGTACCTAGTTTTAGTATTGGCAGTCGAACGCTTATTAAAAGTAAATGTTTAAACTATAAGTAATTTTTATTCATTAAACTGAAACAGAGACAATTATTTAATTATTTAATTTCTTTATAATAATAATTGTTTTTTAAAGGTGGTCGTTCGAAGGTTACCTCCAACTATGACTGAAGAACGATTTCTCAATGAAGTGTCTCCTTTGCCTGAATACAATTACATGTATTTTATACCTGGTGATCTACATGCAGCACCATTCCATCATTCAAGAGTATATATTAATTTTGTCAAAGAAGACGATATGTATATATTTACTGACAAATTTGATGGCTATGTATTTGTAGATGATACTGGTAATAATTAATGAACATCATTTAAATAATGAATGATGAAATTATTTTTCGACACTTGTAGGTGATGAATTTCCAGCTATTGTTGAGCTAGCTCCATATCAGAGAATACCAAAAAAGAAATTAGATAAAGATCCAAACTGGGGTAAAATACATGAAAACCCTGTGTTTTTAGAGTTTAAACGCAACTTTGAACAGAAAACTATCGATACTAACCTTAAAACAACACAGCACTTTTTTGAATCGGTTGAAGGTTGTATTGCATTTGAGATACCTAGTTGATAATAAATTTTTTTTGAGTAAATTTTTTCTTTTTAGATAAATCTCAAGAACAGGATTTGAGTACACCATTACTAGAATATTTGGCAAAACAGAATGATAGGCAACGTGTACGGGTAAATCAAAGAGATGAACGCCGTAAAAAAATATTCATCAAAAAACAGGAAAAAGAAGAAATTCGACGAATCACAAAAGCAGAAAAAGTAGAAAAAGAGATTTTTATAAAACCAAAACCAATCATCAAAAGCAGCACCACAATCAGTAAAAGAGTTATTGAAGAAAAGCCAGTGAAAGATAATATAAGCCAAAAGTACACAGATATTTATCTTTTAATTTTATGAATTTTATATTTATTTGGGTAATAATACAAATTTAAAAAATTGGTAGAAAACTTATATTGTAACTGAGATAGTTAGGGTTTGGAGTTTTAGGTTTTTACTTTTCATATATCAGTATTGAGCATTGTGTAGTTTTATAGGAATGAAAAATATGGACAATTTGTTTAACACAGAGTTCAAAGAAAAATTTTTATTTGCTTGTATGAGAATAAGTTAGAGAATAGGAGATATTTAGCTTCTATGTCATATCGTAGAATATTATGTAAATGTTGAGTCAAATTAATCAATATTTATTAATGTTATTATTATTTTTATATTAAATTACATTTAGAGATATGGAAAAATATTTTAATCAGTTTATACTGATCATTTTTTACAAATTTTGATTTTGTTAAGTTAGTCAGTGACAAAGATAGCTTTGATTAAATAATACTAATAATACTAGGTAAGAAGTCTAATAATTATAATTTGCACGATAAATATACAAATGTATGTTTAATATTGGAAAATCTGCAATTTTAGAGACTGATTTTGGATGAAAAAATAATTTATATCATTTGAAAACAAATCTATTTAAAAAAACAAAATATTTTAGAGGATAAAGAAACTATTATGCAATCAAATCTAGAAAACAAAACTAAACGATACCTATCTATGCAACAAACAATTTAATTTTAAGCAAATGTGTAGATAGCTATAGGAAATATATACCTATACAATTTTTTCTATTTTGAATTTAATAATATTTTAATTTGAATCTATATATCTTCTCCTTCGCCTTCTTTCCCAATTATTTGGGGTCGGTATTTGAATCTATATATATTTAGGAAATCGTATAGTTATTCCAGCGTAAATTATAAATGCAATGTGAAAAAGTAGGTATCTACTTACTAGGTGTATATTTTACTATAAATGGCCAACTAGTTTCATGGTTTTAGAAACTCAAAAATAACATTAAAATAAAATACAATATGCTCGTAATATCAAATAACTTATTCATAATATGTAGTAATTAATAAAAATTATTTTTAAAAATAAAGTAATATACCTATATATAATAATCTATAGGAATATATATAAAAATTTTATTTTTGTAGGATCATTAAAAAAAAAAAAAATACTTAATACATTAATATTTGCAGGACTTTTATAAATGGATCCACCCTCCAAAAATAATTACTGGCTACTTGCCTACTCCTTATGATTATTCCCTCATATGAAGTACATTGAATGTTCTCTTTCTTTCTTCTGGTTGTTATGAAATGGATATCCAATTCTTTTCCTCTTTTCTTGATGGTTTTTTAGACGTAGGTACCTGACCTTCATGCCAGTATTATCTTTTGTGTTCCTTCCTATTTCTCCAGATTTCATGATGTTTTTCTTTTACCTTCTCGCTCTACTTTTTATGGCCATAACCATGCTATTCATTGAATGCATTGCTCCTTCAATATTGCCTTTTTACATAACCTTATATATTAATATGTTAATTTTTTATGATAAAAATTTTATTAAAAATAGGTATGTGTTAATTGTAATTGCCACCTGAATTCAATATAATATTTCAATAAAAATAAATAAATATATATATATGTAGTGGCTTAGCCAGAAATACATTTTGGGGAGGCTTGGCCGATTAATAAGCAAATATATATATTAAATATAAATGAAATATTCACATTTTATCCCAAATATACTATTTTTATAGTACTCGTACAGTCATACATTACAATGACCAATAATAAGGGTTTTAGTCATATATTGAGGGAAATTAAATGAATTATTATTCCTATACTCTATTCATGTTAAGAACTGTTTTGGACCATGACCAGTTTTTGTTGGTGGCTATCAGATGACGTCAACCATTTTCCCTAATGAGTTATTCACATATGACACACTGCATAGTACGATGTATGAAACAAAAGCGTTACACCACAATGCGTGCTAGTCCCCACGCAGACACAATACATTTTTTTACACATTCACTGTTAATACTAGAATACAATCACACTTTCATGGGCAGTGGACTGCAAGTTCAGAGCGTGTTACGAAGCCATGTCTTTGCGTATAAGTCGCCTATCGAAGATAATTCTTAATGTAAATAGAGTATAGATTCATTTAAAATATAGGTATTGCTCATAGGCGTGTGCAGAGTCTAAACACAGATGCAGTATAGAATGGCCCATTTTTTATATAACTGGCCTTTTTTAAAAGTAATTTTGATTTATAAATATGGTTTTAAATTCAAAATTAATCGAGTGTCCAAGTTTAAAATTTAAAACTGCTGTAACTCGGTCATTTTTGAGTTCAAGACAATGGTATAACCAAATTACTTTCAACTAATTTACCTATTTGAATATGGTATTGAAAATGGGTGTTCCCATTGAAAAACAAAAGTTGTACTATTTATGTGTATATCTAAAATGGTCAAAATTATAAATATACAAAATAATTTTATTTTATGTCCTCTATTACACATAAATAAACATAATTTAAATTGGTCCTCGAAGAAACCTTGAACAGATAGAGTATTTCCACTTTCCAGTTATCTCAAACACACTATACTTAGTAGTCTATAATGACCATATCAATTAATGTTTAATTAATAATGGAGAACAACGCCTAAAGTATAAATAGTTTATCATTATGACATTTTGTAATAATTTGTAAATAATCATCTGTTTTATTTATTACTATGGGTTTCAGTAAAAAACAATTAGAGATTAAATATGAAATTCAATTATATAATGGTATACTTACTATGTAATACGTAAAATATTATAAATACAATTGTTTTACTTAAAAATGATTAAGTTCTGAAGAATTAAAAATATAAAAAAATAAATCATTAAAAACAAGATCACCAAGATACACCAAAACCAAACAAAATTCAATAGGTATATTAATAATAGACACTTCCTGACACACGAATGGCTTGGTATTTGTTAAAATATTAAGCTATTAAATTAATAAAATTAATCAATGAACAGACATCTTAAAAATATTTGTTGTCAATAAAATATTTTATTATTAAAAGATATTTTGAATTTCAGTATCAATAAAAAATTTTAATTTCATTTTCCCGAAAGTTGGAAAAATTACATATTAATCGCCCCACATTTATACTGTAGAAATAAAATATTGGTTCTGGCCAGGCTGGGTTGTGCTCTTTATAATTAAAACTAGATCAGGACGAATGTATATATTTAAAATACATTATAGGCCGAATTTCTTATGAAAATATTCGATCGTAGTCGATTTTATAAATTTTAAAACCAATATGGCCATGCTTGATTTTAAAATTTGAAATACATTACATGTTGAGCTATTAAATTGTATCTATTACAGTAATAATAAAATTATAAATAAAACTTCATCTTAACATAATGGACATTTGTTTTTTTACTTGTCTTTTTCGGTTGCTCAAAACAAATGTGCAAATTTGGTTCATTGCCAATCAAACCATAACTGTTTTTCTTAGAAAATTAGTTTTAAAAATATACAGATACCCAACCAGGATGAGTTTTAAAAATTATTTAATACAATAATCGGGCTTTCATATGTAAACAAAAATATCTGAGCAGAGTTTTCAAAATCATTAAGTATTAGGCTAGATGAGCTTCTAAAAAAAAAAATCTGTGCCAGGTTGAGCATATAGAAAAATATTTAAATACTCTTTCGGGCTAAGTCTTTTGATGTTGGCAAAATGTGTTAGGCTGAGTCGTAAAACAAAACTGATAAGGTTAGACCGAATCAGAAAAAACCAGCTCATATTGACCTTTACTTCGTACCTACATTTACAAAATATCAGCCTAAAAAATTGCAAATGCAATATATATACCATGTGCTGTTCCCGTACGCACACCTATGGTATTAATAGGTAGGGTATATATATGTATTTTATATAGTACTCTTCATAGCAGTTTGAAAAATTAAATCTTATCACTTATTGGCAACTAGTTTAACACTTTGAAAATTGATATATTTATTGCTATACATTTTATACTATTTGTATATTATATATTTACATATATATTAATTATGAATTGATAAAATAAAATTAATAAAAATATTTATCTCAATATTATATGAAATTTTATGTAAAATTAGTTTGCAAATAATATAATTTATTTTATTATAATTTGCAATAAGTTTCATTCGATTTTTTTATCTAGTTTTTTTTTTTTACTAAATTAGTTGTTTTTTATTCAGACCAAAGTGAGGAGTCATTTTCTATTAATATCAAAATATGTTTAAATTAAAATTTAATATAATTACAAGATACTTAATATTGTTGAATGTTAATTGGTATTTCATATTATTCATTTTTTGTGTTTTTAGAAAAATTATTAAGAGTCATAAAGACGATTCAAGTTTTGTTGATGAAAAAAAAAAGTACTTTGATGAAAGTCATAAAATTAAGACTGAAGATACATCTAGAGTTGATGAAGTAAAAAAAATTGAATTTAAAATAAAATCGTCCAAGTTAAATAATTCAAACAAATATTTTGATAATGATTTAAAAGATGAACTTTCTCCAAAATCTGAAAAATATACAGATGATTCTAAAGAAGACCAAGATGTCAAAAAGAAATCTAAAACATTTAAATCGGAACATTTAGAAAACAAAATCAGTGGATTATCAAAACACAATAAACTATATGAAGATAAAGAGAGTACTGATACTGGGGAAACCGAAAATCATAAAAAGTATCGACCCGATGCTGATAAAAAGTTTGTTTACAGTAAACGAATAGAGAATCGCCGTCAAGACTCCAAGACTGATCGCCGTATTAGAAATAAAGATCGTCCGGCTATAGAAATTTATAGGCCAGGTATGGGCAGACTGAGTAAGTTGAAAGCAGAAAATGATTTTGACGAATCTGAATCCAAAAAGTAACGATACAAAATTTAGTTTAATAGTAAAAAAAAACGAAATCTTCATGTAATTGATTTAAAAGTTATTTCCCTGTTATTATAGTATTACATTTATGTTCTATATATAACACATACATTTTTTAGAAATACATGCTGGCTAAAGATCATCTACTCAAATTAATTTGTATACATTTATAAATAATTATTAATTAAAATACCAATGTAAAAAAAGTTACAAAAAATACAAAAGATAAGTACAACTTTATTATTTCAATTACAAATGTCAATTAAAATGTAATTTTGTTATTTATTTATGTTTATTGAAGCATACATATATTTTTTTAAGGATGTAGGTACTGCAATTAATTTTGTGGCTTGTGATATGTTTGTTTTTATCATATTGTACCCTTCTCTAATTTGAACATCTCAAATATACTAGGTATATAATTTGTACATAAATGAGATAGTTATATAAGATAAAGTAATACTGGATTTAAGCAATAAAATTTTGATGAATATGTCATGTTGTTGAAATAATTATTAAACAATATACAAATTATTATGTTTTTATTTTATTGTTAAAGATTAGAGTACTCGAAGGATCAGGGACTATTTTTTGACGAGCCCATAACTTTCCAATTAAATTTTTGTAAACTTTAACAACATGTCACAGAAACAAATGATCGTAACTGATTGAGTTTGGTATCAACATTTTTGTCTTGATGTAGATTTTATATTGATATATTTTAAACAGTGTCAGCCTGGCCATGGCCAGGAGAGTGCGATTTCGGCCGGGGCCCCTAGGGGCCCATTACATAATGGAAAGATTAATAAAGAAAAATAGACATTTTTTGAAATATTATAAACTATACTTGTACCTATAAGGTCGGATAATAAAATATTTTAGAATAATAATTATAATTTTAAAGTTATAAGAGTTAATGATAATACTATGGTAACAATAAATAATTAAAGCACCTAAATAAAATTATAGTCACTAAAATCAGTAAAATTTTTCGATAGAGCGATTTATAATGTATTTAGTTATGACGGGTATACCCGTATACTTAATATACCTAGTAATGTAATCGTTTGATGACAATAACATTATGTATTTAGATTAATCTGATAATATCGACACAAACACGATACACTACAATTACCTACGATTTCTACACACAATATTGTTATTTATTTATTATTTGCTGTTTGTTTTCGCGTGAACGTTTACGTGGATAAAGTTATTTATTTAATATTTTTTTTTTTATTGTAAGCATGAAGCGTGTATATAAGTCAGGGTGTATAAAGCGAAATTTAAAAAATAAAAAAATACTGTTGGAAGTTGGTTCCTCTTCTAACCAAACAAAACTAAGTTTTCCGTCGTTGGAGATTTCTCACATAAATCAAACCATAGCCAAAGGTAAGTGTTACAACTTAAATAATTATTTAATAATTAGGTAGGTACACATCCCTCTAAAATTTTCCAACACTAACAAATTTTGTTTTTTATAACCTGCCACCATGGGTACTTTATGCAGGTACCTACTAAAAAAAACACTTCAATGTGCAGTATTACTGTATGTAACTATATGTTTTATATATTTACCTATGCATCGGATATACAAACTACAAAATATCTAAATAAGTATGATAATAATATTTTTTAAAAATGTTTAATTATAATATAATGACATAGGTACTAATTTTGAACTATTTATGCCAAAACTGAAGTAAAATATTCATAAATAGGTACATAGGTAACATAATTGCATAATATTTTCAATTCTGATGTCTTGATATTTTATATTATTAAAAAGAACCAAAAAGTAATCTTTTTTCCCTTTCTTTTTACTTTTAGCTGGGCAAACGCCGCTTACCTCGCTTGCTCTGACTGTACGCCACTGCTTAACATGTATAAGATTTTTAACAAATAAAACTATATATAATATAGGTACCTAATTATTCACATTTAATCATAATTATTTGTTAAAAATCTCATACATGTTAAGTTATATGGAAATCCAATTTAAAGACATCAAAATTAAATATATTATACAATTATATTAATGTAGGTACCTATTTATGGATATTTTGCATAGGTACTTCAAGTTTTTTGGCATAGTTTAAAATTAGTACCTACTATATTATAACATAACATTTTTAAAATATATTATGTTCATCATATTTTCTTTATTATTAGATATTATTATGTTTATTTAGATATTTTGTAATAGGTAAGTATATTATCTGATGCATAAGTAGGTACCTACAAAAGACGTAGGTAAGTAATATTGCATATTGATTCGTTTTTCAATACAAAATATAATTATCATTAATTTAAATACATTTTTATACAGACAAATTTGTATATTTTATATTTAAATTTAAGAAAAATATGTAATGAATCAACTAATTTCAAAAACCACACTTATAAATTAATATAGGTACCTACCTAACTAATACCTACTAACTAATTAATATATATATTTTTTTTTTAGAAAACAGTGATAATGTAATTGAAATGTCAAAATCTCCAGAAAATGGAAATGAAGTATCGGTAATAGATGGATTGTCTGAAAAAATTTATAAAAACAACTGTATAAAAAATAATGGTAATATTTTCAACAATACTATAATTAATAATAAAATTATATAAAGGTATAGATAAATAAATAGAATAATAAAATTACATAAAACTATAGATTTTGATGTTAATATATTATATTATAATTCAATATTTTAACTAACAACTAGTTTTGATTGTAATATTTTTAATTATAAAAACCTATATTATGAATATTAATTATTTTAAACTTATGAAATTATATATTTTTTAATTGTATTATTTTTTTTACTTATCACTTATGTATATTGCTTAGTGAATTGTGATATTTTTGATCCAAGTATTCTACATGACTCTCAATTTCCTACAGTCGCTGATGATGATATGGTGAATATTATTGCAATAATAATTTTTAATACATTTATATAATATTTAAAAATAAAATGATCTTTTTTAGATTTTTACAATTTCAAGTTTTATTCGCCCATCAGTAAAGGATACTGTTGCAATAAAAAATGTTTTTTTTTGCTTTGCATCCAATTCAACCCCATATACAATCAGGAAAAGGTAATCTTGACTTTAAACGAATATATTTTAAACAGTTGCCCAATAATGACATTATTCAAAGAAAATTGATATCATATTGTACAAAAACAAATATTTTACATTGCTCTAGCTGTATGGCATATGGTGTGTATGGGAAGTATGGAGAAATTGATTCTAAATTTATAACAGGGTATGAGGCAAATATAAAGAAGAATAAGTGTTTATATCGTGATATAATTATTCATGAAAATTCTATTTTTCATCATAATTCTACAAACACAGCAGTGCGTTTTAATTTAAATAAAGATATTGAATCAATATTAAATCGTGATGTTGTAGCAAGAAGAGCTCAACAAGTAGAAACACAAAGAAAGGTATTGGAGCGTTTAATTAATATTGTTTTATTTATTGGTCGACAAGGTATTTCTTACCGTGGAAAACATGAAGGAACTCATTCATTAATTCATAATCATTTAAATCATGGAAATTTTTTGGAATTGGTTAAATTAATAGCCATGTATGATCCTATTCTTGAACAACATTTAGAAAAATCAATTGCACTATGTGAAAAAAACAAGATCAAGAAAGGCCGTGGATCAATTATAACTTTTTTATCAAAGCACTTTATTAATGAAAGAATAATTAAGTCTATAGGAGCAACTATTTAAGGTAAAATTGTTGAAGAAATTAAAGATTGTAGAAAATTTAGTGTAATGATTGACAGTATCCAAGATGTAAGCATAATGGATCAACTTGCAATTTGCATTAGATATATTTTCAATGGCATTATACAAGAGCGATTACTGAGTTTAGTCATTTGTGAAGATTCTAGTGGTATAGCACTTTTTAATTTATTAGAAAAAGAAATAAATCTTCATGGATTAGTACTTAAAGATATTGTAGCATGTTCATTTGATGGTGCGGCCAATATCATGGTTTGCAGGCATATTTGAAAAAGGTAAATCCAGACATAGTATATACTCACTGCATGGGGCATGTACTTAACTTGGTAATGAGCGAGAGTACAACCAAAGTATAATTGGCTGAAGATCTTTTTGGGCTAGTTGAGCAATCGGCAGTATTTTTAATAGATTCTCATAAAAGAATGACAATATGGCTGTCTGTTACTGGGAAAAAACATAATGCACATGACAAACTCTATCGCCTCCAAAAAATTGGAGCCACTAGATGGTGGAACAAGTACATTGCTAAATCATTATTAAATAATTGGTCAAAATTTGAGATGGTATTTGTTTCTAATTTATTGCTTGATATATATGCAGTAACAACACCTGTATCAGTGTACTTGCAAACCAAAACTATTAATTACTTACAAGCATGGAGAATGATTGAAATATTACGTAAACAAATTAAAAGTAAAAGAAATAATAACTACATAAATTCTATATATACAAAATGTACAAAATGTATTTCTTTTGCAAAAAAAGTAAATATGTTTTTTAGTGAAGAAGACTTGATAGATACTCAAGAAGATTTCAATACAAAACGTATAACAAAGAAAAAGGTGTTATCCGGAGAAAAAAGTGTAGATGAATCAAGAAACATAACTCATTATGACAATTTTAAATTAGGTGCTTTTTCTATTTTAGATACTATTCTTAATAGTATAGAATCTCGGTTTGTACCTAATAAATTTTTACTAAAAGATTTGAATTGGTTAGATCCTAAATCTTTCAGTTTAATTGAAGAAATTGAACAATTTTCAGTAGATTCTCTAAATACAGTGTGTAGATTAGCAGGATTAGATAAACAAATTATCGCTATGGAACTGAAGCAGTTTGCTGGTCAGTATAAATATTTTATACCAACAGTCTCAGTTAATGATATTGTGTTAAATGTGGTAAAAACAAAATCATTGAAAAGTGATTATAATAATGAAAATAGCGATATTGAAGATGAAATCCTTGATGAGTCCGAACACATAAAGTGTCACAAATGTAATAAATGTCTTTATTGTGCATATTCTCTTCTGCAAGAACTCTCATCCCAATCTAATTTATTCTGCAATTTAT
Source organism: Pemphigus obesinymphae (assembly GCA_025469235.1). NCBI lineage: Eukaryota > Metazoa > Arthropoda > Insecta > Hemiptera > Aphididae > Pemphigus > Pemphigus obesinymphae. The sequence continues at coordinate 17,488 of JAIPRL010005949.1, read as the reverse complement.
TTATGTTCAGTGGTGGATTTGGGGAGGAACGCAGGGGGACGGAGCTACTCTTCATTTTTTTCATGTTGAACAGCGTACCCTTTAATTTATTTATCAAGGAACGCAAGGAACGCAATGTTTGTTTTAATTTTTATTTAAAATTTTTAAAAATTATAATTTATTTTTGGAAAAATCTTGAAATTACGAAAATGAATGTTTTATGTCCTTATCACATAATTGGTTTTAGATAAAAAGCATGATATAAAATGTTGAATAGTTGATCTTATTAAATCATATTGGTATCATATAGGTAATAAATAATCTTCATTATCGGTGAATGGCTAAAGCCTAAAAGGATGGCGAAATCAATGCGACACCGATAAACTTCATTTCGGTCTACAACTTCCTCAATTATTCATTTAAAAGGAAAAGTTTTAAATTATTTTGAAAGAGGAATGCTTAAACTCTGCTATCTTGAAAATATGTAACCTAACAATGATGTAAAAAAAATTTTGGATTTTTCTACTCATTCATGTTCTATAATAATCTAAAATGTTTTTTAAAATGTCCCCCGGTTAAGAAACTTTGGATAGGGGGTGTTTTTTTTTTGCTGATTTTTGAACTAAGCTCAGAGTCCGTCCTTATTTTTTTTTTCCAATTCAACCACTGGTGATAAGTATCTTTACCGTGTTATTTTTTATTAGTGTCCGGGGCCTGGACGTACTATCAGGAAAAATTATCGATGTGAGCGTACGGTCGACGCGGTCGTACCTAATACAGTGTCGGTACGACCGTGTTTTTAATAATAATATTAATAATAATAATAATAATGTGTAATAAGTATGTGCGTGAGTGTTTTTTTTGTTTTTTTTTTGTATATAATATGATTCGGCGTGAGGTTTGTTGCGCGAGTGTGTGCACGCGCGCCGTCCCCGTAAAGCCGTGGCGGCGAAGGATTTATTTTTAATCTCCCGCCTCCGTCAACGTCTGGCACCGGACCGCAATAGTATCAAAACATCCCAAAGCCACGCGACCGACCGGTGTCGACGTCGGGACGGGCGACATCTCGCGCACGGCCCTGCCGCTCCTCAGTGCCGCAGCAGCAACAGCGTCACGCACAACGTATTATGCCAAAACAATAACTCGCGGTTAACAACAACAAGTCGGTTATAAATAATATTATTTATTGTTATTATCATTATTATTGTTAAATCGCGTAATTATTTAAAAAAAATCATATTTTTTAAAAAAATTTTCAATTTTTCATCACGAAATTTACCGTATAAATCGATACGGTCTATAATCGATCACGCGAACAGTGATCATCGCGTCCAGTGTTCAAACTGTTAAGCCGTACGTCATATTTCATACCGTCTGGATTAGTCGGTCACTGCGCGTTCGCTCGCACGGGTAAGTATACAATTATACCGTATACGTCGCAGTATAGGTATGTAATACAGTATTGGTAAAGTTCCTTTAAAAAAAGATAACAACTCGTTTAATTCCTCAGTAATGGAGAAACATTTGACTTTATAAAATAAGTTTATTTATTTAGCACACTAACCCATTTCACGGACATGACTATATTGTAGTATTCAGCTGTTTTTTAAACTCAACACACCTCGACTTTTGTAGCTATACGTATCCACATGATTTTTTTTTTATAAGTGGTCAGTAAACTGGCAAGTATTTATATATACGCGATACCTGCCAGTTTCCCCAGCAGTAATATATCAATAAAAATTTCTTAATTCATTACCATAAAAATAATTTAAGCACGTCATGAATTCTCATTCAACAATATAAATAATACGCGTTAGAGCATATGAATGAAAAATTTATAAAAAATAAAACATACGGTCGAAATATTTCATATGTAAAAACTTAAATTAAATTTAAACCATATATTCTGTATAATATCTTATAAAAAATATATAAAATAAACAATAAAAACCATCATAATTCGAGTTTATAAGCTTTTTAATTGAGTTTACGAGTTTGATATCTAATTTAGGGTAGGTATTAAAATTGTACACAATTTATCAAATACCTAACAATACGAAAAATTATTCATATGGAAAAAAATAAAAGCTTATGATTATATCATTTTCAACTATACGTATATACTGTATCTTTAATTGTACTATTTTTGTACAATTTATTATAATTTATAAAATTAAAAGTTTTCACAAAAATAAATCAATATACAATATATGGTATTCTAATTGAATGTATAAAAAAATATTACAAAAGTGTACACAGTTATACAAGACTCGGCAAGTTCACTATTTTTTTTTAGTTCGGCAAGTTAAGTTAATATAACTTAAACGAGTTAAGTAAAGTTAAAAGTTACCAATATTCTTTTCGTTAACTTTATAAGTTCAAATTTAACTTTGAAAAAAAAAATTTAACTTAGCTAAAAGTTAAAATTTCCTAATAAGTAATAAAATACCATTTTTAGCTACTAAGATATATTATTATACATTAATAATATTAATATTATAATATTTTTGTATTTTTACTTATATTAATATACCTCAATATATTTGTCATGCTGGGTAAACACAAGTCCATTCACTTTACTAAAAAATAAAAACTTTATTAAACAAATTTGCATTGTTTGTCAAACAATATTTAACTTCATTTATATCCTTTTGTATACATTTTATCTTAAAATAATATTTTATTATCTCATCAAGTAGCTTAGTTAAAGAAAATTTCATATTGAATAAGTATATTTGAGCAGGAGATATTTTTACTAGGTAGGTACCTATATATAATTGCAATAAATCATAATGAATTATTGATTTTAATATTTTATTATATTCATATATATTAAAGAAAGTAAAAAGAAATAAAATTTAAAATATTTTTTGGACTAATATGTTACGAATTTCGATATTTAGTGGAAATTATGATTTATTCAACTAACAAAAAATATTTAATATTAGTGATGTAATATTTTTATTTTCTTCGAAGTTAAAAATTATTAAATTTTCTTCAGGTTTGCGGTTTCGGGTTTGAAAACGGTCAAATTATTTCTTCTGGTATTAAAAGGTTGATTTTTATAACGGTTATGGGAATTACTGGGAAAATGAAAAAATAACCTTTATTAAGTACCAAACATTTTTTCTATCAAAAACATCTATACCCAAAATATTTTACTTCACTCCTTCTACCCGATTAAGTGTGCTCATACATAAAGAAAAACCACATCAGGATAAAACCAATACATTCCTCACTATGCTCAAAATCAAAATAATTTTTTTAAAATCTAAAAATAAAATAAAATGAAAATTCAGATAGTTTTCCTAAAAGGGTTGACATTTAAAAATTAATAACCCATAGTACTGACTGAATAAATATTTTGAACAAAATAAAATGTCAACTCTTCTTACAAAACCACTTGCAATTTTCATTTTATATTATTTTTAGATTTAAAAAAATGTTTTTAGATTCTAAGCGTAGTGAGGTATTGGTTTTACCATGATGTGTTTTTCTTTATGTATGAGGCATTACCACACTTTTTGGGTAAAAGGAGTAAAGTAAAATTTTTTTGGTATAGATATTTTTGATAGGAATACCCAAAAATAATCCGAAAACCTAATTTAAACTCAAAGTTTAAATTTAATAATAACATTTCATTAATTTACATATAATATATAAGATATATTGTACCTATCTATTAAAATAATGGTAAATAGATATAATGTATAATAATTCAATACGCAGAATATATATTTGTGGTAATATAACATGTATTTGCTATTGGTTCAATTAATTATTATATTTATAAATAGGTGGCAGGTACTTAGGTAAATACTATCATATTGTATTCAGTATCTAAATAATACCCACTATACATTATACATGATGGAATAATAATCAATTATTATTTCTGTCCTATAAATAAAAATTACATTCAAATAGAGATAAATACTATTGTCATTAAAAATAACTAATAAAGGTTACAAACTATTAATCTATACAACACTTAGAAATACCAAAATAAAATAGTTTACCTAAATGGCGCAACTAGCTCTTAAATCTTATGGGGAATTTACCCGTAAAGTTGTCTAAAAACAGAGGTGGAATCAGGGATTTTGGAACCCGGGGAAAAATGTAAAATTACGCCCATAACGTAAACTACCAAACATAAATCATAAAACAAGAATTTTGCAATTTTAAAACTTTAATTTTAATATCAATTATTAGAAGACGATTTTGTATTTTTGGGGGCTATGAATAACTTATGGGTTAAGTCCCCAAAGCCACCTCCCAAGTTTCGCTTATGGTTAACCTATATATATATATATATATATATTATTAAGTATTATGTATTTACTAGGTTAAGTTCAACTTCTTTTGAGTGAGGATGAATTGAAATATATTTAGGTACCATTAAATATAATAGCCCAGTAAAATTAAACGAAAAATAGGTTAGAGCTCGAAAAAGTTACTATTAAGCTGAATTTTGGTATATATCTTTATACGTTGTCATAAACAATGCGTGAAAAGTCGACATCGAGATAATGTCGGCTTCAAAGGTTATTCAAGAATAAAAGTCACGAAAATAGCTTTTTCGTAAATATATCAATAATATTTTTATTAGTCGTATAATAAAAAATTAAACATGAAATTAATAGAAGAGATAATTATCTACATATGAGGTAAATCTACATTTTTCGTGTATTAGTGGCGGTTTTTACGACATACGACTTTCCAATAGCCCATTTGTTGAAAACTATGATTTTTGGTTTTAAAAAATGGTATTTTTTGTAAATATCTCACTTTCTATTCGTCGAACAAAAAAAAGTGTAAGAAAAAAAATGTCTATAAAATGATATATTTTTTTTAATATGAACACTAGTTTTAAACTGCATTACAGCTTTTAATTTATTATAATTATTACTAATGATTACACATTGAAACCACATCTATTATCTTGGGTTACCACTCCAATTATTGTCCTAAATAAGATTGTTCTCATATACTTATATGCATATTTATTCGAACGTACCCAATATATATATATATAAAACACATTTAATAGTACTTACCCTTACCTTTCCATACCCCACCTGTTATAACTTATAATTTTATTTCTTTTAAAGTACTATAATATCAACCTATAAAAATATACAATAATACGAATGCATAAATTTCCCTGGTATAGTGCTGAATGGATAAAAATAATTAAGGAAAGGCTAAGTAGTGAGTGGGAAAATGATCAAGAAATATACCTTCAAAAAGAATAAATAAATTCCGCCCGCACCCAACCCAAGCTAAATTGGTAAGGGGGGATTAACTACCAAAAAATCGGGGTTTTTCTCGAAAAAAAGCTCAATACATTTATACTTACGACCAAAAGTTTTGAATAAAAATTATTCATCGTTTAATTTTCTATTCATTTTGTTATAATATATTATTACCTAGATGTAAAGGTTAGACTAGAAGAAGTGCCCCAAATCACTCTCATTGCAAAAAATTTAAGCCTTTTTTCTATTATAGTATCGTCACGTATTGGAAATGCATTGATCGACTCTTATAAAAGTATTTTTGTGTAGCTAAAAAATTGTGCATTTTATAATATTTATATTATGTACATTAAACATTTTACGAAAAAGTAATTAGTATTGTGTACAAAAACCCGTTTTCGCAGTAAATAAAATCAATAAAACGATAAATAATTTTCCATTGTTTTTTTTAACAATTTTTTAATATTTTTTTTTATGTGGTTTTTTCGATAAGAACGTCATCACAATACCCGTATATTTGACATAAATGTAATGAATTTTTTTTTCGACATTCAGGTGTTTTTAAAGATTTTTCCAATTGTGGTAATTCTCTGTGCACGTTTATAGCACGGTCAAATTAGATAAAAAATTAGCTTTACTTCAGAAAAAATCGATTCAAGTTGAATTTTTGCATACACCTTAATTATATACATTATAAATAATATGTAAAAAGCTCTCAGTGATATCGTGTACGTATCAAAGATTATTCGAGGTAAAGTCATGAAAATAACTTTTTCGTAAATATCTCATTTTTATTGGTCGCACAACAATAATTTTAATATACAATTGGTAGAGGGGACAATTATCTACAAAAAAGTCAACATGTATTTTTCGTATACTAGTGACTGTTCTCACCATTTTTCAAAAACAAAAAAATCATATTTTTCAAAAAGTGGACATTTGGCCAAGTGGCATATAACGAGAACGGAAAAAAAGTAATTTACTTGTTCAATTATTTTCTGCATGAATTATTATAAAAAAGTCAATAAGAAAAAAGACTAATCAACTTTTTTCATAAATTTTTCGATTTTTACCGACTTATTTTCCGAGTGGGAGAAGATATCATCCGTTTAGAACTGCCTCTGAACTTTTGAGAAATATTTATTTATATATATAAATTGAACAAGCTCCAGAATATAATATAATATAATATGTAGGTATATCTACAATGGACAATCCGAGTAGGTATCTGTAATTAAATTAAAATAATGTGGTCGCAAGTAGGTATGTTTATAGATAATAGTCTAATCACGAAAACACCGCACGGCATATTATTATTAATTTAAGTAATAACACATAAAATTTTTTTATATATGATATGCGATAATAATATATTCCATAACCTTATTGGTATGTACACGGTTCGCGAACATTTCTCTCTCTTTCTCTCTTGGACATTTCTGCAGCACAATTTTGTGACCTCGAATAACATTAAATAACAACCATGAATAGACATATTATGCTAACAGTATCGTGACTATTACACTAAATTATTATATATATATAATATGTAGGAACGTGTGTGCTATTCTTGTTTAGGAATTGTCAAGTATTCGTGTCCATATATAGACAATAATATTATATCTTTAGGTACATATATGTCGACGAGTTTAGGCGGTGATGTTAATAATATTATTGCATCATAATTATTGATATCCATTTTGGGAGAAACACAAGTGAAGCTCCCATCACTTGTTGCATTTCTTGAATTACAAATATTATAGCTGGATGAAATATTATATTTATTTTAATATAATATTTTCCTAGTTAATATGTAGTATAGCCAGTATAGGTAGGTACCTATTTTCTAGCAATATTATATGTAATGTACAAATTTGTATAGGTATCAGAAAAGTGGTAGATTTATATTTTAAGAACTAAACATTTCATATGATGTTACATACTCATATAGGTTGCACAATAACTATATTTACACATTATTTAAAATATGTTTAAAACAAAAACAATTTAAAAAAACCCATTAAGGATTATATATAACAACAATTAATTGAACTCAATTAAAAGTTCATTTGAAATTATTTCTAAGAACGAAAATTAAATCTGAAAGTCAAGTTCCTAAGTTCTACAAAATTCAAACTACCTATTATTTGAATATTATGAATGTGCGCTTCTGAAACAAATAAAAAATCTACTTTTTATATGATCATTTATTTTTTTAAATGTATTTAATTTTCTTTTAGATTGATTTTAAATTAATTTATATATTATTACAGATACATAACTAAAAATGAATTTTATGTCAATTCATAAATAATATAATAAAATGACCACTATTTATATTTGAGTTATATGTTAAAATAGGTACTAAACTAATAGTACCTACATAAATAAAATTGAATAAAAATACAAAAAAAAATGTTTTTAATAGATTCTTTTAAATATTATTGAATAACTGTTCCAAAATTATTGAAATTATAAGTTTTTTTAAACAATACATAAGAAGTTCAATCAAATCTAAAATAAAACAAACCATAATTCAATTTTAATACAATATTAAACGGTTCTTTTTCATGAAATTTTTTATTAAATCTTAATTTAAATTTATATATCACTGTTAAGTAGTATTAAAAAAAAAATAATAAATACTTTGTAGTAACATTATCATAAAATGCTACACATTTTTTCAATTCATAGTATAGTACAGACATGTCAAACATATGGCCCGCAGACCGCGTGCAGCACTAGATTTTTTTTTTTTTTAGGGGGGGGGCTGTGACCTGTGACCACCCAGATTATTGGAAAATTAAGTAAAATAATAAAGAATGTATATACATATTATATATATATATATATAATATATATAATTCTCATTTCGTATTTTAATAAATAATTAAGAATACTTAAAATAATATCTAATGTGACCTTATAATACCTAATACAGTTTAAAAAAAAGTATATCCAAAAAAAGTTATTGACCTTTTTTTGTTTATTTACCATTTGAAGGAAGTATTTTGGTATTTTTAGTCAGCAAAACTTTATTAAATTAGAAATTATTAGCATTTAGTCGGCATTAAATCCGAAAAAAGTGATACTTAACTTTTTTGTAATTTTGCTTAATTTACTGTTCGATTGCAGCCCGCCTACTATTCTTTTCAATATATTTTTGGCCCAGTTGACTTTACATTTAACGTGCCTGGTGTGGTATAGTAAAATATATTTCTATATTCCTTATGGCTCAGTAACATATATAAGGGAGGGGTGATAGGTGGATCATCTTCCATTGAATTTTAGCGGTGTTGTTTTCTATGATTTCATAGATAATTTAATATTTAAGAGTGTATTATTAATTATCATATTTGAATAATATTGTATTGTTATCGTTGTTTCCGAAAAATAGTGTTAAAGGTATTAGATCAGTTTTAGTCTATAATTTAGAATATATTATAAATATACACTATAACTTCGTGAATATTTTAAATTCTACTTTTAATAAATAGGACACATTTCCTAGATAAAGTAATATCTTCATATAAATAAAAAAAATGTATTATACTTATGTACTTATGTATAAGTATAACAAGACTGTAAAAAATATATATTAAAAAAAAAAAAAACAATAATATTTCAAACGTTTTAAACATTTAAATAGGAGTTTTAAACATTTTTATGATATTAATGATGTTTTTTATATAAATTTTCACATAAAAGAGTGCTGAATATTTACAGGGAATAATTTTTTTAATAAATAGGTAATAAGCAAATTAAAATTAAATTTACAGAAAACGTAACTACAATCAAATTTATGGTTTCTGACTATCTATAATATGTAGTATAAAGAAATCATAAAATGCAAAAATGAAATAGTGGTGTTTCGATTAAATTAAAGTTTAAACTCTTATACTTATTACCAAATTTAAAGAGAGCAACATTTTTTAGCCTTTTAAAAAATATCGTCTGGGGAAGAAATTGCGATGTTTTAAATTCTTATTTTTATTTAATTATCTTTAAATATTTCTCGTCAGAAAATACTATAAAGCATACTAAAAAATGTTCATCTGGATAAAATTGGCATTTACATATCAAAAGTATCCAATACGTCACAATTTAAGTTCTGCGAAGTTATTTTTATACTCGTATATTTCCTATTATATAGGTAGATTATATAAATTCATACAGAAAATAAATGACAAGAAGGAGAATTATAATTATTATTAAAAATGTTGTTATTATTGTAAAATACATACCAACCTATTATTTTTATTCAATATAATATAAAATATTATGATTATGTAGTTATATTTTGGTATCAATTAAATTGTGTATATAACAAGAAGTGTGTAGATACTGGATGGACGAGGAAAACTGCTCACCGCATTTTTACTCTAAAAGCTATTGAGCTCAAGTCCTATGAAATTTTGGACCCTGTTTACATCTATGGGATGATTCTATACAGAAACATAAGCCAAAGGAAAAAAGTTCATGATTAAAAAACTCAAGTGTAAATTTAGTGGAAAAAAGACCAAATTTAAAAATTCATTTGGAAAAATCTTAAATTAAAGTTATAGTCTATAATAATATTTTTGTAAATGTCAAACTTTATTAATGTGAAATAAAATATGGAATTTAGTAATAGGTATATTAGTGGTGGACTTTAGGGGGGCGATAGGGTGATCGCCCCCCTTGGGTCGTTCTTTTTTATATTGCTGCATTTGAAAAATGTTACTAAAAATGTTGAAAATTACATAAATATCGTTTGTTAGATAAATATGAGAATATTATTCTTAATCCTCAAATATAATAAAACGTTTGTAGGAATGTTTCCCCTCTCCCCCAAGACGGCTACCTATATTTTCCGTATATTCTAAGACCGTTTTTACGTCCTGTTTTCCCGTTTCGAACTGATAAAAACTCGAAAACAAGCACGGTTTGGTAATATAGTATAAAAATAATTATAGGTAAAACTACAATTACTGCAAAATGTCTAAAATAAATAAATAATGAAAAATTAAGTGCTGTCAAAGGTAAGAAGCTGGTTCCAAATTGCATATTATTATAGGCATAATATAAAATATTAAAATCACAACTCAGTAATTTTTTTGAATATAGTAATGTAAAATTATAAATTTATGACAATGTTTTTTGATTTTTTTCAAAATTTCGTAATTTCACTGTAATGTTGTACGTCAAACTCTCAAATAACGTATTTTATCAACAGCATATTTTATGTGTACGTATTAGGTAGAGGTACCTACTTATTATGTATAATACATGTAACATATTTGGAACGTTCCTTCTACAGTATTTAATCAGCGTTATATTTAAAGCATACGTTAATGTTTAATTACGGTTACATATTAACACATTTATACTGTTTCTAGAAAGACAGCAATGACGTGCTTTGAACGTTACTACGTACACTATTTAATTAACGTGTGAAGAGAGTACACACTTGGATTTTAGTTTTCATTATTAAATTAGTATTTTTAGTATTTTTAGTATATTATTACAATAATATAATAATAATATATTTGATTTATATATTAAATTTAAAATGAACATCATTATAAAAAAATGTATTTAACTTTTTGGGGAGAGATGAGAGGGGGTTGTGCCCCTCACTTTATTTTGAGGTAAATACATTATAATTTTCAAATCGCCCCCTTCTTGATTGAGCTTCAGATACGCCACTGTTATGACTTATACTGATTGGCGCATAAAATGAGAAAATTCCTTATCATATATCGTGCAGCCTTTCAAAGATGTTAATTCTCCTCTATGTCGTTTTCTAATACATTGAATTATGCAGGATATAAATATTTTAATTTTTCAAGAATAAATATTAGACTGATTGCATGATAGTGCACAGTTGCACTATGGATTTGCATTTTGGATATAATAATGTCAATATTTTTTTATATTTTACTCAAATTTTATTACTTAAAAAAATTACTTAAATTGTATGACTCACTGGCCATGATTATATTACCGTATATAGATTGTTTCAATTAAAATTCTGCAATTATTCAACAATATTCATAGTATAGCTTGAGCTCATGAAAAACTAATTGAATGAAGTTCAGATAAATTAACTCAAAATATTTTGTTTAAAAGATAATAATTTAGAACAAATTATTTCAATTCATTAAATTTATAGTTAAAATAGAAAAAAATATTAATTTAAAAATGTTCGATAATTATTTGTATTTTTCAATACAGAATATTATAAATATACTTGTTAAAATTTAAATATTTTAAAGGTTAAAACTATTCAAGAAAAAGTAATAAATTTTACTTTTTTGAAGATTGATGAATACCCATTTATTGTTAATGAATTATTATAATATATAATTATTAAGTATTTGAATTTCAATTAAAAATATATATATGAAGAACACAAAAAATGTTTATTCTCATAGTAATTTAACTTAACTGAATGATTATGAATACATTAAAATGCTTTTCAAAATCAATACAACGTTAATTTAAATTATTTAAGTTAGTTTAGTTAACTGAAAATGAACTTTTCAATAATAACTATCTAATTGATTAAATTAAGAAAAATTATTATTAATCTTAAATTTAATTTTTAAACTAGTTATTGTTCACTTTTCTGTAACTACTGATAACAATCCATTTAATAATATTTCAGTTTCAGTTCAGTTTATATTCCAAAATCCAGATTATTGTTGACAAAAGAGTTTTAAAAATATCGGTTCAAGTTTTAGAAGTTGTTTTCTTCCGTTCGATTCCTTTAATCATTGCAGGATATAAAGTAACGATAAATCTATCTGAGTGGATATTACTGAACGAACACGTACACTTATGTTTATATACTTATTTTAATTAATCGCAACAAATATCGTTATGGGAATCGTCTTGTTTAGAAAAAAATATACACGTTTACATAATATTTTTGGAAGCAATGGCTTATACGAAGTGTTCGTGTTAAACGAATCGTCAATCGACGCCTTTAAGATATTTTGTAAATTTAATTGAAACGAAAAAATATACTATAAGAGCTATATATAAATCTAACTTTATTTTTACGATTTAAAAAAGTGGGGTAACGATATGAATGTGAACAATCGTGATTTATAACAATTTATTCTTATAGGAATTTTTAAAACACATCAATGGGAAATAACTTTTTACTTGAAATATGATTAAAAATAAAATACCCTGTCTATTTATTATAATTAAGTTGAGCTGAGTTACTATAGTTACACATTTTTTTCTTTAACTTCGTAAAGTTAAAACTAAATAATAGGTATTATAACAAATATTACCATAATTAATTAACTAATATAATTTTAAATTGTACCTGTATGAATTATTTAGGTTAAAATATTATCCAAATAACTATTAGCATTACATTTTAGAATTTTAATGAAAACCAGCCCCTGAAAACTGAAGTATTCTAATTTTCGTACTACACATATAATCCATCTTTTCATTGAATGTTCTTTTTTATTTTTCTTATCAACATTATAATATGTAGAAATGTAGAATTAAATAATTATATTAAGGGGCCACAACACAAATGAAAAATCGGCCTAAAAGGGGAAAAAACTGTGGGATTTTGAAAAGTTGGACTTAAATTCTGAAAACTGTTTTGAATTTATCAGTTTATCTTCTAGGAGTATATCGAGGTGTTTATTTATTTTTTTTTTAATGTGTTATTTATCATGAAAAATCGCAATTTTTAAACATTGATTACATGATTACATTTCAATCTGTAATAATAAAGAACAATGCTTCAATTGATCCTTACAAGACAGGCCAACACATTCAAATCTGTTTACAGATTGTAAATCCGCCTTTCCAAAGTTCTACAATTTTTCCACGCTTATTTTTTTCGTCTTTTAGACGGAAATTTCGTGATTATACAACAAAAAAATGTGATACGGGTATGGGACTATTTTTAAATTAATTTTAAATTGTATTTAAATATTTCTAAATTGTTAGATTTTTATTTTTCATAATATTTCTTAAAAATTTCCTATATAAAACCCCTTAAAAATATACCTTAACACCCTTGCTAATTTTGTACTACACAGTGTGTGTTCTACTAAATACAATTTTAACTATGGTCGTAAAAAATTAATACTGATTTCGATTTAAGTTGTAAAAACGAAAAAAAACAAAGGTTCTGATTAGATATTGGATCAAATTACTGATTTGAAATGCAAACTTTTTATCGATTTGTTTAAATATTTTTAAATATAGCATTGCCGGATATTTATATGCCGTATTGTATTGGCCACCACAGGTTTATAGGTTTATTACACGAGGAGACTTACGCAAACGCAAAATATTTCAATTTACGTACGTATATACGATCGACGATATATTTTTATTAGGTCATCGACCAGTTTAACGTCGACATGTGACTCATTCGTAAAAAATTTTGTCTTAAAAAATGTCTTGCATGATATTTATTTATTTGTAAATTATATTGTTTTTGTTTATAAATGATTTTCGTTTGTTCTTATCGAAGGCATAGACGGAAATTTTGTACCGAAAGTTTTCTAAAAAGACTTATTGACATAAAAATATTCAAACAGACCGTTTAGATATTATTAAATAAATTTTTTTTAAGACTTTCCACCTTTCATAATTAATATGGATTATTGCATATTACATATTGGTTATTGTTAATGGTTTATATAGGTAGGCATAAAATTATAATTTATAAAATTATGCAAGTGTGAAATTTCAAATTTTCGTATATAAACATGAAGCTACAATCAAAATGGTACTCGCTTTTTCCCGGAAAAATAAATGGTAGCTATACCCAAATAAAATAATATATGAGGGTAGAAACCAAGATCCTTCAGGACGTAGTAAGCTGAGAAGATAAAATGAACTTTCTTTTTCTAAAAAATTTTGTATGTAAACTCGACGAAAAATAAATATTATACCAATATAAAATAGGTAAAAAATATAACCGTTTTTTTTCCATAAAAAGTCTTTTAGACTATTAATTTAATTTCCCATCCCGTTTTCATTCGCGCCCGCCACGTATGTATTTCTTTTCCTTTACCATTTTCAAACTATTTTCCGGTCACTTTTCGTTCATCCGTATTCTCACTTTTTCTCTGAGACAGGAAAAAAACACGTTTCCGAAAACGCCGCACAGCCGCGCGTTGTCGTTAAACTTTTCTCACGCATTAATCTTATCGCGCCGAACTCTCATTTCGCTTTTGCGCTCTTATCCGACCTTTTTCGGAAATTGTCGACAATGGATTCGCGTTCATCGGAAGTTTTTATGTCCGACCATTCTTTTTCTTTAACGTTCGTTACGTTAAATTATTATGTAGATTGTTAGGTATATAAGACGTAGTTTAGTGGTTTAGAGCTTACATTTCATAAATAGGTTAAACGAACTTTAGATACGGATACCAGTTCAAAACTCACTCTGCCGAATGGATTTTTAAGATTTTTTTCGCGGTCTCAGCGATTTTGGAGATAATAAGCATTTATCTGATATATGCGGTAGGTGGACTTAATCGTAAAATAATTATATGTTTTATTATAATTTTTATTTCTTTTGAGTTAATTTGAATTAGGTTTTGTAACAAGTCGCTACCTATTATACATCTGAATATTCTATTAAATTAAATAATTATATACTCTGTAATGACTGACGATTCCGTATTCTACACTTTTTTTTCGGATATTCATAGTTTTTCCATTTAGCGAAAATATAATTGTTATATATAATCCTGATAACGAGAAATCCAACCGACTGATGCACACAATATAAATTATTATAGTTCATATAAGTACTTGTACTATAGTTTCAATATATTATAATTTATAGTTAATGTATTTCATATCTTCGTGCTCCCGTAGCATTTTTTATAATTTTAATTACATTGATACACACGGGAGCACTTTTTTCATTGGTATAACAGTATATATAATAATATTTAATCAAACATTTACATCTGATGATAACGGTAATATCAAAACCCACCAATTATAACTTCACATTTGAAGGGTTTGATACCTACTATATTAGGAATATAATATATTATTATATGTTTATTATATCCATATTTTATCGGTAAATGTATTTAAAATCGTGAGACTTCCGTATTATTTTTCACAATTTTAATTAAATTTATATTGATATGTAATTTTAACATTGTATGAAACCCGTTACACTCAGACGAGAACCAGGGTTCGATTTCTTAAAAAAATCAGAGAATAGTAAGTTCGTTACATTTTTGGTTTATCTATTTTAACAACCTATCATCAGAAATATTTAGGGGTAAAGGATTATCTTCTAAAAAGTGAATATCAGATTCTGCGACATAGGAGGAATATTTTTTAAATTCATTAATTAACAATATCAATATCAAATCTCCGACCATAACAGATCCCGATGTACATAAATCGAGGAACGAGTATACGAATTTCACTAAAAAATGTTACAGAGTATCTTATTCAAAAGATGTTGCACTGAAAAGAAGTCACTTAAAAACAGTTTCACATACAAGAAGTTGCATCCTGTAGGTGTTGCACTCATGCTAGCATAAATATTATACAAGCTGTGATCATTTTGGACACTACCTGCTTTTATTTTTTTCTGCTACATGCTATTCAGATACAGCCCTGGTAATAATTTTGTGAAAGATAAAAAATTCTATGCTTATTTTTACCCATCAATTCTTTGTGATAATTCTACTTTATTGTCACTTAATCGATAATAATTCAATATAATTAATTACTAATTTTATAAAATAAATTATTTTCTTTAATTTAATAGTTATATGGTTTAAATACTTTAAAAAACCCACTGTAATATGTGTACAGTGAAATATGGCTCTCCTGAAAAGTTTATTCCAAGCCAACGAACTGTTTGGATATTTGCACAATTTTCAATGGACAAATAAATTAATTGGAAAAAAAAAATCTGAATTTATTACAGTTATATAGTGTAATACTTTTTTGTAAAAACAGCTTTCTATGTTTTTGTTTTTGCCTATTGGTCATAATACCAGTATAAGAGAGTTGACACATACCTAACATATGAATTTCTTTATTATATGTAAAAAAAAATGTAAGTAACCTTTAAATTGAATTGTATTTAAATAAATTGTTTTAATAAAAACATAGGGGGAGGTTCTAGTTTAATTACATTACAATATTATATAATAATAAAAACTCAATTTTTACAAAATAATTTGTTTTTATTTTAACAAATAGGTACGTATTTAGAAAACAATGTTTTTATCTTCAGTGTTAAACAACTAGTATATATAAATAATTCTACAAGTAACTCATACCCAAATTATTATAATATAATATATTTTTTATAGAAAACAATTCTATCTCTAAGAATATTCAGCAATGTCTACAAAAATAGATGTTTCTATAATTTTAAAGAAAATATTGCGTTTAAAAATGTTTGTTGACTAAAATTTGAAATATTGCCAAAATTTGCTTTACCTTAAATTCTTTTGTTTTCAAATCTCTGCAATCTATATAGATGTCACGAACGTCTGTTTTAAATTCATTTACTTTATTCTTATTTCCAAAAAACATGCATAAAACAACATCATGAATTAAATCTAACAGACATCAAAAACATTAAATTTGTTTAAAAAAAATGTTACACCAATGAAAAATGGAATAAATATAATGATTAATGGAAAATATATAAATTATTAACTGGCATTCGTTTGGAAATATTTTTTATTTAAAGTATTGTTTTTGCGTAATCACTTGAATATTATATTATTACCAAAATAT
This sequence comes from Pemphigus obesinymphae, assembly GCA_025469235.1. NCBI lineage: Eukaryota > Metazoa > Arthropoda > Insecta > Hemiptera > Aphididae > Pemphigus > Pemphigus obesinymphae. The sequence continues at coordinate 491 of JAIPRL010005949.1, read as the reverse complement.
AGAAAGGGTGTACTTTGGTATTTGGGTCCGGAATACCAACCCCTTTGCCACATTTTATGGTAAAAGATTTTACATACCTATATTGTTGGAATTGAATATTCAATACGTACTATTACTATATATTATATATAGTAATATTTACTATATAAAATTCTTATAATTATGGTTGGAAATGAGATTTTACATATTAAAAGAAAGGATAAAAGTGATTTAATAACAATTTTCTTAGACCTTTCAATCGAGAAAGTCTTAGTTGTGCCATTGGATACCGCATATTACAAATTCTACATTGAACACAGTGTTATGCAAATGTTGATTCCATTGTTGGAAATTGGTATTTTTCTTATCAATATACCTATCTTCTTCTTCTTCTTCTCCTTCGCCTTCTCTCCCAACTATTTGGGGTCGGCCACCCTGGTCCTACACTTCCACTTAACTCTATCTCCCGCATCTTTTTCACTTACTCCCACCTTCCTCATATCACTCGCCAT
>JAIPRL010005948.1:0-29625 GCA_025469235.1 Pemphigus obesinymphae | reverse complement strand
AGATGAGAATGTTAAGGTGGATGAGTGGGGTTACTAGAGAGGATAAAATAAGGAATGAGTATATCAGAGGTAGTATAGGGGTAGCTTCGATAGTAGACAAAATGAGAGAGAATAGATTAAGATGGTTTGGGCATGTATTAAGGAGGGATGCGACTGAGGCAGTAAGATTAGTAAGGGAAATGCATGTTGTTGGTAAGAGGAGGAGGGGAAGTCCGAAAAAGAGATGGGGGGATGTAACGGCAAGTGATATGAGGAAGGTGGGAGTAAGTGAATAAGATGCGGGAGATAGAGTTAAGTGGAAGTGTAGGACCAGGGTGGCCGACCCCAAATAGTTGGGAGAGAAGGCGAAGGAGAAGAAGAAGATATATATAATATATATTAACATATATGATATTTCTAAAATGAATCCCGAAAACTCATACTCATATTCTGTAGGGTGACACAATGACAAAAGTGTTAAAACTTTTTTTCTACTTTTAAAAACTAAGTTTTTTATTTTTATTAAAAATTTATTGACATAAATGTAAAAATAAATACACCATGATATTTTCTATAAAATTATCATACGAATCGATACGCCACATCATTTTACATCATTTACGAACATTTTAATGTTTTGAAGCTCAGTGTCGCCTGATGTCGCTATGATGAATAAAATAATGTAATATATCGATTGGTATGAGAAAATTGCAAAAAATATAGTTGTATATTCATTTTTACAGTTATGTCAATAAATTATGAATAAAAAATAATCAACTTAGGTTTTAAGGATACGAGTAAAAAAAATAATAATGAAAACAGAATATATATATAATTGAAAAACATTTTAAAATATTCGTCATTCGGTTACCCCACTGAGTATATGTCAACATTTTTTGAAACATCCTGTATATTATACATATTATTTTCTCCGTCATTATCATTATTTTTATTTAATTTTCTTTGCCATTCTACTATATACCAATATTTTTAATACCGTTTTCAAACCCTGAATTAGTCTATTAAAATTACAATAATATCTTTATTTTTCTGAAAATAAATATATACGAGTATTAAAATATGTCGTAAATTTTAGTAGAACAAAAATACGAGATGTAAATAAAAAGATATATTATTTTTACAAAATTAATTAGGTATCTATATGAAATTGTATTTTATTTTACTTTGTGCGTTTTGAAGGATTCGATGTAGGTACAGGATCAAAAGCCGCAGCACATTAAATATTAACGTTCTACTATACTTCTTGGTATTTTATTTAACACCATATCGTATAAACGAATACAACGTTTAACCATTAAAAATAATGGATATTTAATAGAATGTACCGACAAAATATAAGGAGCACCTTACACAGCGATTATAATGATATTATACTTTCGTCAAATTTGAAAATATTGTTGAATACCTATACAATATATGACAGCAGTTTTACTGTGATAAATTTTTACCTTATAATATAAGTAGGTATGTATTTTCGTGGAAACATAAAGATTAAAGAATTATGGGACCTGTTTGAATTATTATGAATACTTGGTAGGGAGGTACTTATTTTTGTGTCACATGCATTAAAAATTTCAGAAAAATATTATATTTTATATAAAGTATAGATCAATGGATTTTTAGATGTTCACATAAAATATTAACACTTGCGCTTAACAATTTGCATAGGTAGGTACATATCAGAGCAGTGATGTATTTTCAATTTTTTTTCTGGTGAGGTGTGTTCAAAAGATGAAAATAAAAATAAAAATGTTCAAAATCTAAAATTTAATATATCACTGAAAAATATTTTTCTATTGGCAAAGCAAACGTATGGGGTTTGAGTGTTAAAACCCACTCTAAAAATTAGGAAAAATAAAAAATAAATAACCTGACTTTAATTTTTAAATTACATTTGTAAAATATGGCTAATGGGTAATATAAACGTGGTAGTTTTTCAAGTATGTACCTATAATGTAGGATTTAATATTACCATATCCAGACCTCGGAATGAACTAATTCAAACAAACTTTGTTTAATTATTGTATATATCTACTTTTTCGAATTTATTTCATATATTCATTGAACTTAATTTTAGTAGTTCATTTTGCTTAAGGTTTAATATAATTTAATAATTTAACAATTATTTGTACATTATATTATTATAATAATGATTTTATCCATCAATTTTTACGAATTGCTTTACTTTATTTCATAAAAATATATAATCATTTAAATGAAATAAAGTCTATGATAATAATAAATTTTTTTATTATTTTAATTAAATTTGAGGAAAAAACGATTGAAATTATTAAAACATTAATTTAAAAAATTTTGTAAGTTAATAAATAAATAAATAATAAAATATTGGTTTGAGATCCTTAAATAGATACTCTGTAATAGACTATGTAAATATTAAAATTAAATTACGTATTTAAAATACAAATCTAATAGATGTGTATAGATCAACTATTCTAATTTTCAATTTATATATAAATTCCATAGGTACAAAATAATAATAATAATACTAAAATAAATGCACATTTTTTATTTTTTTAAGCCCATAATTACATGTTTACATGTTACTAAATTACTTGGTATATTTAGGAATATTAAGTTCCAAACCTTAAATTATATAATTAATACAATAATTATAACTATTAATTATATAGTTATTGTTGTACTTTAAAATGATTAGTATTTTTTACTGGTACCAATTATTTCGCCTATTTGTAGTAATTTATGTTCACTTTTTTGGAGTACCTATTTGTGATTAATTTGACATTTTATTTAATGAGTTTAATGGACTTTATTATGCCTTTTGGTATTTTAAGATTCATATTTATTCATAAATTTTCTGCCAAATTCTGATATAACACGTTGTTAAAAGAATCGTTCATTTTCTAATAATATCTATAATTACATTTTAAAATCCATTGTTTGTTCGTTGATTAATAATTTATAAAAACGAGTTAAATCTGAAATTAAAATTAAACATAATTTATTATTGTTCTAACTCGTATTAGAATAATAAAAATAATAAAATATTTACTTTAAATTAATATAGGTACTAATATAATACTTAATGTTTTAAGACCTACCTATGTCTTACAACTTTGGATTTATATTATTTCTTTATAAGGATTTTTAGATTTAACTATCCACTACAACAGTTTGTCTTTGCAAATACCTAATGACACTATGGATAATTTTACTTTTACAATTAATGTCGTAATATAGAACCAATTTTATTTTTCTTTGATCTGGTATTGTTGGACTTTTTCATATAGGTACCTGTTCTATGGCGACGGCCAACCCAGTATTTATTGAACATTTATCGGCTGCCACATGTTATAGTTTACTCGCAGGATTTATATTATATAGATACCACTGTCCTTATGAAAATTATTGTCGGTTTTATCCGATTTCACATTTTTTTGTCTATAGTATTCTTCTGGTCTTCTATAGGTATACGTTATATTTCATTATTAATGTGAATTATAAAATCACGTTCTCCGGTCTTTTTGACCCGTCAGATATTAATGACCCTTAGACCCTAACCACCCACGCAGATGTATTTGACCAATAATTTATTACCATTTGGAATTTAGGTACGTTTGTATCAGATTAACGTTTGGATGCTGTACAAACCTCTCAGCTATGTATGTTTTGTATTATACTTTGAAATATGGACCCATGCTGTTTAAAAATGGTTATAGGGTTTTATTGTATTATTGTAACTGTCACTATAGCACAATTTGTATACTTTGGGACCTTCTTTGTGGACGTACCTTCTACGTTGCATTTAAAACATATGTTGACGTTTAAATGCAGTTACATGATAACATCATCATATTATTTCTAGAAATACATCAATGATATGTTTTAAAAGTTACGAGACTATTTTATTTACGTAAATGCAACTTAAAAGTTTTAGAACCAATTTTTGCACAGTGGGTATTATATCATTATGGATCTTAAAACAGTGGTTAAAGTGATGTGAAATCATTGGCGGATCTGTAGGTCATCTAAGGGGGGGGGGGCGAATTTATAAAATTTTGAATTAGGTACCTACTTAAAATGAGTACTTTTAAACAATAGGTATTGACTTTAATTTATCTTTTAAGTTAACAAGACGATAATAGGTATATATTAAACTAATATAATTTATTTACTTATAGTCAGTGGCATATTTAAGGGGAGAATCCTGGGGTTCATATCCTTTTCTTCAGAACCAAAAAATATTAATTTTAAAAACTTAAATAGCTACCTCTATTATATTTTTATAGTTAAAATTTTAAACAATAATAATTATAGATGTAATGACTTAAAAAAACCAATAATAATGCCATAAAAACTAATATAATGACTACATTTTAGATTCTGAGTCGAACAAAATAATTTTTCATTTCAAGATAATGTTTATTATATTTTTCCGTGAGCAAAAAATGACCAGCAGACTTGATGTCATTATTTCAATTATTGTGTATACTCTTATTTTGAATCAAAGTACTTTGGGGAGGTAATTTGTTAATTTTTCAAAAATACATAAGAAAAAATGATCGAAAATGATGAAAAATATGGTTTAAAATAATGGTTATTTTATAATAAATCCGAAAATATAGGTTCTAAATAATTGAAAATTAATTAAATAGTATGGTAGGTAATTTTATAATTTATTTAAAGTACATTTATCAATTAAAACTTAAAAGTAAACCAAATTAATATTTTAATATTATATTTTACAACTCTAATTACTTTTTCTGTAGTTTATTTTTATTTTTGTCAAAGACCGTGACCATTCGTCACTTATGCCTCAATAATAAACTTAAAATATTCTTCATTAGCCAATAAATATCTTAAAATAAACTAAAAATAAGAAACCCTTTATTTGGACCCATCCCAGAAAAAAGTTGAAAACATGCCTCTGCTTATAAGTATTATTTGAATTGTAATATAATTACATATCTAAATGTATCATTTATTCTACTAAAAATTAATTATAGTTCAATATGCCAAATAATAAATTTTATTACTATACTCTGCACGTGATTTTGGTATACAACTAAGATTATATGGACTGGCAACGTCATGACAGGGGGATGGTAGATGTGCGGTTAGATTTTGAAAGAGGGTTTCTTAAATGGATTTTATGAGCTGGTTCGTTTCTAGTATTTTTTTTCCATACTAAACTAATTAAATATTTCACGGACAGATATTTTGTGATTAAATAGTTGAATTGAATAAAGATGATAAGAAAAGACAAGAACTTCGAAAAGAAAATATGACGTCAGCTCAGCGGAGACTGACCCCAAACCGCACGGCTCTTGAGCTCCTATTTTCAAGTTTTCACCTTTCAAATCGAGAAACGGGACGTAAAAACGGTCGTAGAATAAATATTGTGTAACGTTTTATTATATTTGGGTATTAGGAATAATATTACATTTTTTATCTAATAAACGGCATTTACATATATTTCCAAATTTTTGGCGAAATAATGCAGTAATTGATACAAAAAAAGCCTAGCCCCCCTTCATAAGATCCTCCACTTCCCCAGTTACCAATACTTATAACTCACACACTAACACGCATTTAACTCCTTCGAAATAAACTATTTTCACTTCTAATTCTCTTTATTAAAACATTGGGCCGTAGCATCAAATCTCCTGAAATATAAAATAAATATAATAAATGATGCGATTTATATAATCTGTACTATTTGTTCTACAAAATGTTTCATCTAAGAATCCAATGGATATTTTTCTACGTTTAAATTGTAATAAATTGCATATTTCGGGACAAAATACATACCTATTCAGTGGTGGCAGGCAGTAAACGTGAATTGATCTATAGACGTAAAATTTTCAGGGGGAGCATAAATATTTTGGCAGACGTAAAATATTTGAAGGCCTAGTTTTTTTATAATATACCTAAAAGTTGTACAAATACAGAGCCGACCTACTAGTAACTAGTAAAGCACGCAATTTATGAGTATAATATTTTTTTTTGCTTGTTCATAGTTTTTAAAGTGAATTTCTTGGTTTTCTCGGGGGAATGCATACGATAGGGCGAATTTTAAAATGTTTTCACTCTTTTTTAGTCATGTCAAAATGTTAACATTTTTCAATGTGAGGCCAAATATTTTTAAAAATGTTCTTAAAATATCAAAATTAAATATATTTAAAGCTGAAAATGTTGAAAAATTCTAATTTAAAATGAAATATTGTAAATAAGTATTGTTTACAAAAACCGTAAGGATGCACAAACTTCGTCTCCCCTCCCACTCACCAATAGATATTAATAGTGTCAACTTTTTATTCCTAAAGATAGTAAAATACATAAAGATTATATAAATTATTGATTTTCAATGTTTTTTGAACCCCCGCTCAGAAAATACGCAACTGCTTATACCTATAGACATCATTTAAATTATAATATGCCTACATAGTTTGCCAATAACTAGACTGGCAATGTCATGGCCGGTGGTTGGTAGTTGTGCGATCAGGTTTTTAAATAGAGTTTTCAAAGTGGGTACAAAGTACAAAGATTTTGTGGGTTAGAGCGTTTCTATTATTGTTTTTCCAGTAACTACTAAACTAATCAAATCTTTCATGGAAAAATATTTTTCAATTAATACAATGATAAGAAAGATATAAACTTTGCAGAGATTCATACGACGCGGCGGCCCTAAGGTCCTATTTTTGAATTTTCGTCCATTCGAATCGGGAAAATAGGATATAAAAACAGTTGTAGAATAAAACATGGGAAAAACATTTCTTAATATTTTATTATATTTGGGGATTAAGAATAATATTACTGGACGGGCCAGGTGCGTAAAATAATATTACGCGCACCTGGAAACCAAATCACTTCGTGCGCTTTTATTCACCGTTCAGGTTTATGTTTGTTGGCATATACGTATGTGTATTTGTATATATGTGCTTATAAACTATGATATAGGTAGTTAAATAAAATGGTAACTAAAATTGGTAGGTAGGTAATAAATGTTGCATGTATTTCTGGTAGAAGTAAATAATAATAAATAATAAAAATCACAGTAACACAGAAATATAAATAAATAAAATAATAATAAATTGTAATTAACCCTTTTGGTTCAACAATGATATAATATAAAATAAACAATTAATCCTAATTTAACAAACACATTTATGTATTTTATAATTATTTGGCGAAATTTTATAAATGCAGTAATACAAATAAAGCACGACATAAGGGGGAAAGGGTTATCGCACTATCGATCAATCCCTTAATTTTTCCATTGTGAGGAATATGAAGATATGATATACTCCTGACTTTTTACATTTATATTTCATTCCCATTATTTATTTTGTTCAAAAAATGCATGTCCTTGAATATAATATATACTTTTATATGTAGTAATAAATTATACAAAATATGAAGTATTTATTTTGTTAGCAGTGTAATTAGTTAAAATACGAGACAGTAAAATGAAGTACTCAGATCTGTATGGAGCTAAATTTTTTAAGCGTATTATTTACGATTTAATAATCTTAGAATTGGGCACTAAAGGAAAAATAACATCCCGGATTTTAACTATAATTCCAATGATAATTTTTCAGTAAAAAGTTATTATACTACAAATTACAATCACCAATTACAATGTATATTTGCTATACTTTACCTATTATATATTTTTACTATGTTTTATAATTTATTCTTTTAATTTTAAAGAAAAATAATATATATTTATTTTAATAGTTTATTTAGTTACTTGAATATTTTTCAAATTACGCTACTGTTAAATTAATTTTATAATCCATAGATATAAGCTATACCATAATTAGTGAAAAAATTTTTACCTCGCAAATTTTATTGCTTCCAAATATTTTCACATGGATTCTTAGGATAGAAAATTTTAATTTTATGTTTGAAATCAATATACGTATTCCAAGTAATTTTCATATGTTATCTGCTTAGTGCCGTCATTTAAATGATTGCTATTGACTGGGGTAACAAATTTATTAATTTACTGACTTAAAATAAATTGGTTTATCAAATACCTTATTTTTTTTAAATCATGTATTGTAATTTTTGACGAAAAAATCCAAGTAGGGATATCGAAATGTGTAAATTTTATGACCGTATGATTTAATAGCAGATCCAAAAATATTCTACAGCTGGGGGAGGGCGCATGCTTCACATATATGCCCTACGCATCGGGAGTAAACAATTTTCGTGCTTCAATAGGTATAATATTATAATATAAGTATTATAGGTATTATATTTTAATTTTATACCTATATAAATTGTAACAAAATGAAACTTTTTCTAAATAATTGATACATATAATGCAACAAAATATATGTAATATATATATATTATATAAACTACGATAAAATGTATAACAAATATGAATCGTATTCATGAATCTATGTGTAAAATGCCACAAAAAAAAAAAAACAAATTACGTTTTTTGAAATTAATACAAAATTATCATAATTTATAATTAGAACTTGATAAATAATATAACTATAAATGAATATTTGTTGTCAATTTATATTATAATATAATATAATTAAATGAATAATTCTTAATATAACCCTTCCAGTTCATCTGCACCCTCGATGACATCACACGTTTGACCAGAACAGGGGTTCAAAAATATTAATTGAACAATGTGTGATATCTACAATGTGTGACTTTTATATTACCATGGATATTATCGGATAATCAGTATTTTTCAGGCAATATAACCTCAAAAAAAAGGATGTAAGCAACATATTTGTGCTTTCACAAATAAAATAAATATTAAATATTAAATAAATTTAATAACCCCTACAAATGTATAAATGTAAAAGTCGTCAAGGACGCAGATAAACTGGATGGGTTATAACAACATACAAAGTTGTTTGATTCAAATTAATGAAAAAAAATCATGAAATACCTACTTTTATAAAAACAAAAATAAATATTCCAATATTATAAAAAATTATATTACCGTCGATCACAGAAATTACAAGATGAAAGGAGTGGAGAAGAACACATACGAATGTTATCGTGTGTACAGTGTTAATATATAAATTTCAAACTATTAAAATAATATTGACAGCAAATATAATAACAAATACCCAGTTATCTTGTTATTATAGGTAGGTATATCAAATTAAAATTCAAAAATTATAATAAGTTTATTAACTGATTGGCTTTTTTTTTCTATTACCGATACTCATAAGAATCCATTAAAAATATATAAATATATAAATATGTGGTTAATAGAATAAATAATAAATGTAATTTAATTTAATAGTAGTTTTCAGTTATATACACATAGTTTTATATAAATATTTTTAATTTAATAATTTCATTATAATTTTAAACTTTAAATTATCAACTATAATAATATTGTAATATATTTGTATGAATAAAAATTGATTTAATATAATGTACCAAACAGATTTTATCACAGTTTGTATAATGCATTTTTGTTTTTGTTACAGCTTAGACACATATCGTATATTTAGAAAAAAGTACATAGTGTCGCATTCTAAGGCATGGTTACAACTTTTCATTTTATATAGTATAATTAATTATTAATAAATGGATACTATAAAAATTAAAAGAGTAATTTGTGAATAAATTTAGATATAACACATTTTTTAAATTATTTATTTATGCACCTAATTGAAATATAATATATATGATTATATGGTATATTTTTTAATTGGGTCTATAGTTGATATTTTTATTATTTTCGTTTTATTAAATTTTTTTCCCCTTAACTACTAATTATTTAATTGATACATTAATTTAATAATATATAGTAACTAACTTGAGTTCATTTTTTTTCATTATCTCACCACCATGTTTGTCTATGATGTATACCGAATCATATTTGTTTTACATAAATGAATAAATATTACAAAAATAACAATCGTGATAAATTTACTTGTTTTTCAATTTATTTTTAATCTTCAACAGAAATATTATTTTATATTATACTGTACAGTCCCTATAAGCTGTTTACCGTCTATGGTGGTATTATTTTGTTTGAATAGTGAACACCTGTAGCTGTAGCCTGCGGAAAATATATTATAGGTACCTATTGGGTATATTATATTATACATTATACTTATATATAAATTCCTTTGGTGTATTTTCAAAACTCGGCAGGTGCAACTTGTATATATTATATGTTAGGTACCTAAATAAAATTGATACGATGTTACTACCCATATCAACTGCGTATAACAACAGGGGTGCTGGCCGACAAGAAGAACTCCGATAAATTCGATGTCAAATAAAGAGCCAGGAAAAAATAACGATATCCTAAATCAACCCATAAACGAAATCTTGGCGAACAGGAATATTAATTGTAAAAATAATCATTATTAAACGATTTAAGAATAAAGTCTATAGACATATACTATATAATATATTATATATAATATCTATATTATATATATATATATATACACCTATAGACTATTTTTCGAAATCGTTTAATATTGATTATTTTTACGATTAAAATTCCTATTCGCCAAGTTTTCATTTATATATATAAGTAGTTGCTTAACTGCATAAAACATTAACAAGTATTTAAAATTTCGTATTAAAAATCAGGGAAAATTAAAAAATCATATTATTATTGCGTTAAATTATGATACGAACAGCAAAAACGAAGACTAGTTTAAATATTATAAATCGAATGGTTAAAACACAATAATATAAAAATAAATAAATTGCACCGGTCCACGGTATTGAGTTAGCGTAGGTATACAGATTGGATTAATTTTTTCATTATTTATTATTTTCAAAATGGAGGTACACTTCACTGAGCAAGGATCCCTAAAGAGTAGAAAATCGTTTTTGAATAAAAAAAAATATCTATTATACTTGTGATCATAGCTCGGCTATTTTGAAAAATGTGAAAAAAATCAATTAAGTAGGTATACTCGGCACACGTTAAGATGATGATCTAGAGGCGGACTATTTAAGCGTTACCTAGATTCTGGTTGTTGTCGAAAAATCTACTAATCTACTAATAACTAACTAGGTATACAGCGCTATCCCAAATAATACGTGTGCGTGTATCAGAACTTGACGTATTTGAGCACGGCGTGTAGTGTACATATAATTTGGTGAGCTGTATACAAACGTGAATCGGCCTATTATGGCAAGCGGCGCAATAAAGAAAGTGGTATATGTTTAATTTATAAGACCTGTAGTTCAAGGTGTAAAGTATAAAAACTATTTAATTTATATTATATTAGTTACTATAATGAAAAGTTGTAAAGAATACTTGTATATTATATTCGTAATGTGTATTCGAACAAATAGATAAATTACATAAAATGTAGGTACAATTACAGAAATTCAGAATAGGTAATCCAATACCTTTATTTTAAAAATAATCCAGTAATTTTAGTTTATTAGTCGTAGTTCGTCATCAAACAGTATTTCTATGACTCTATATGACTTTTATATAAGTAGTTTACTTTAAAATTCAAGCATACAATACATACCTACTCGGTTTTTAAGTTTAACAATTTATCTCTGCTTTCAAATTTAAAATAATAATAATATACACCTGTCTAAGAACTGAAGAGATGATAGAAAACTTCAACCGTCTGTGTCTTGAAGACTTTTAAATATTTATTTTATGATTTTATCATAATAATATATCTTCAAATGAATACTTTTCCTTGATTAAATGGCTATTATCGGATATAAAAATTAGTTATCGAAAACAATCTTTTGACTAATATCGATTACGATGTATAAAAAAATATTATATTTATTAAAAAACATTTTTAACTATTATGAGTATATTTTTTTAAAAAAAACATTTATCATACCTCCATTCTCGTAATTACTATTTTTGTCATTATTATTTGAGTAGCATGAGATTGATTTTTAGGAGGGCTTAGCCCAGAGCAATGGATAATACCGTTACACTCCCTTACATACAAATGTTCCAAAATTACAACACATAGAATACTAATTATCTTTATTCCGTTCGCACGATATTATACGCATAAATTCGTTGTCCTCCTTATGAGCTTTAGATACGACCTAGACGTGTGGTCATTGGTCCAAAAACTCTTGAGTTCAAATAATGGAAAAATTAAAAAAAATAGTCTTACTAGTGGCAATATAAAATGCGTTTTTAATATTCAAAAAAATTAATTAATAAAATCCCAAAATTAAAAATTCCATTTTAAACGAATACAATATAATATTATAATAAAATATTATTTTAGATATGGTGTATTCTTTGGCCAAGCCGATGCTTAAAACTTGGTACCTGTTTTAGTGGTTATAATACGGTGGTAAGTGGCAGCGTTAAATTCTACAAAAAAAAAAAAAAAAGATATATATATAGATTATAGTACAATGTATAAATATATAAAATACTGCGTTTTATTCTGACTGCCATCGAATGCCATTCCAAGGCCACGCATCAGTAACCGGTTCGAGACCACGCACGAAATCACAGCGCGTCCCTTTATGGAGGGGATTACACCCTATGCGGGGAACTTGCCCGGACCAAATGGATCACCTACTCGCCAGTCGCTCACGCATACCACTCGTATCGAAATAAACGTTGCGGTCCGTTTTCCTAGGGAAGAAACAGCATCCATTTATCCGTACCGACATGGCTACATCCTATATACACGTAGAAGGAGAACTAATAAGGTAATATTTATATTTTGATTAATTTAGCATTGTATATTATACCTATATAATTTTTTCATTAACTATCGCTTCTCTTTTACAATGCATTTCATTTGGTCCTACGCAGTTGTCCCGATCGTTCAATAATTTCTTTTACAAATTGACAACTCGTAAAGTGTATATATTATTATATCTGTATAATGGCGCAATTAGGAATTTGTCCTAAAAGAAGGATTTTTGCAATTTTTTTTAGGTATATAAGGTTGATTTATTTATTAGTGTACATTTACCGATTTACAAGTGTGCTAGAGTTTCTGTATTATTTATCCTATTCCGTGTTCATGTTTTCATCCGTTTTAATCTTCAATCTGAGCATTACAAAGCATATTTCGCTATTCCCATTGTTCCTTGTCAATATATAATTATTATGATCAAAACAAATTATGTGTTTACAATTTTCCTCAATTTTACTGTTCCTTAACGAACAGTAAGGTGTATTTCTAACCGCCAATTACAATATAGAACATACTTATTATATAAGAATGTGTGGTGTGCTATACTATGATTTTTGACTTGGTGCCTCTTGATTATTAAAATTATATTAATTTATAATAACTTTTAAATACATTTTTGTTTTCCGTGTTTTAAATGTTAAATGCATTATTATGATAGGTGGGTATAAAAAATATAATTAATAGAATATTAGTGCCGGTGCAGCGGACAATTAATACCGCCATGAAATTTAGACCAAGGGGTAATAATCTTCCTAGGTAATAAGCACCCAGGGTAATGGGCGAATAATACACCCCCCAGTATATTTATACCAGGAGGTAAAAATCACCCAATATTTATTTATGTATTTATAATCTTACTTAGGAAAATTAAATAAAATAATAATTATAAATTATATTATGATATAAATATATATTATTATATAATATGTTAGCTCTAAATAAAACTAATTATTATTTTTATGTAAAATATATATTTACTTATATGTAACATAAATATTTAATTATATAGGTATATAGAAATATAATATAATATAGTATATATACATAAGTATACCTAAGGGGGGGGGGAGAAATTCCCCCATTCCAAAAAAATCATGAGAGGTTTTTATATACCTATAATTTATTTAAACAACCATAGGTTTTTGAAACAAAAATACAGTTTTGAAACTGATTTCCCTATCCCCTCACAAAAATTAACTCCTACATTCACCACTGTACAATATATATTATATTATAGATACCTATATAACTGGATGTAACCGGACGTTTTCAAACTCAGTGGACTTCTAACGGTTGGATATTTAAAAAATAATTCATTACCAATTTTTAATATTTTTAACATTATAGGGAATTTAGATGGGGAGGAGGTACTTATATATACTATATATAATATAATATGTACTATATTATATTATGTACCTAAATATAATACATATTTATATATTTATTTTATACTTTATTATGTAAATAATTAAAAATTTTACATAAAGACAATAATTAGTCTTATTTAACGTTTACACGTAATAAAATGTATAATTTTAATTGTATTTTATTCTCCTAAGTAAGATTATAAATATATAAATAATTAATGAATAATACGTAAATACTGGGTTCCGCCAGTACCAATTCTATTGCAACACGTAAACTGAAAATGACCTATCGATTATGCCACCTAAATTTTTTTACCGCAAATTTTTCATCAGTACCATATAATATATCTAATATCTAAATACCAGTAAAGAACAATCGCATGTGATTTTTGATGCAATTTTACTATGTATTAAGAGGCCGTCGTATCTATAAATTTTTAATGAAAAACTTGCAATAGCATTTTTATTTTTATCAACTTTTAAACACGTTAGAAACATAGAACAAAAATCAAATTACATCTAATTATATTATCAACCTACGTAGCCTTTTTTTTTTTGATATATTCATTTTTTTAGATTTATAGTAATTGAAATAATCAAATAAGTTGCTTTTTAACAACTCATAAAAGTGTAAATATGCACAAAGCCAAAATCAGCTATGCATATCGCTAGATAATTTTGTTTTTTTTAAATTTATTTTTTATTTTATCTTCTTACGACATTTTCAAGTTGAAAAATGAAAAATGAGTAAAGATGTTTTTAAAAAATATCGTACTTACATAAAAAATGTAATAAAAAATGATAATCATACTAGACTATTTTTAAATATATTCAAATTGTTGGATTTTCATTTTTCTTAAAATTTCATAAAAATTGCCTCTACAAAATTCTTTAAAATTTGGGCGCACAGCGTCCTCTTAATACTGATTATTTTCCTATACCTAAACCTTATTTAATTTGAAATATTACTTACTCGATGTGGTGGTTCGAGTGAGCTGAAGAGACGTAGGTATCAATGTATTATAGACGATTTTCTATGGAAAATTGTCAAAAGTTTACAGTTGGTTAAGAGCTTGTTGGTGGTGTAAATTGTAAAAGACGTTTTAATAAAAACATTAAATATACATCCAAAATTATTAAAAACATTACGATAGTTTCATTTACCATAAATTATATCGATTTATTTTATTTTCTACCTGGGGTAATATTTAACTTATTCTGTATATATACTACACTCTTTAGACGTGTCTAGATAGCAATAATTTTTATACGAAACTGGATATTGGCGGAATCGATAGATTGTTTTTGGTATTTTTGTTGCGGTAGAATTTGTACTGGCGGAATCAATGATATAGTGGTGGAATCGATATATCCCTATAAATACATATCGGGTGATTTTTACCTCCCTAATGGTGGTAGGCACGTTAATAGAAAGAAATTTTTAGAAACTATGCTAATAGTTCACAGAAAGAAGTTGAATGCTTTTCGGATTTAATTATAAAAAATACTTTTTGATATAAAACATTGTTTAAATATATCGTTTTTAATAATATATAAAATCTTCAAATCATTAAAACTTGTAAACATATTCCG
This sequence comes from Pemphigus obesinymphae, assembly GCA_025469235.1. Lineage (NCBI taxonomy): Eukaryota > Metazoa > Arthropoda > Insecta > Hemiptera > Aphididae > Pemphigus > Pemphigus obesinymphae. The sequence continues at coordinate 14,012 of JAIPRL010005948.1, read as the reverse complement.
GACAGGCCAAATCTTATTTATCCATACATAATTATTATCAAAAAAAACAATTTCGGCGTGGTTGCTAAACTCAAAACTGTACTTAACGATTTGGTGTTGCCATTTCGGCATATATGCTGTTTCTAAGAAACTATTAAAGCTTGGTGATATCCATTTTTAATAACTATTATATTCTTTAATCTTCTTATGTTTCATTATTGAATTTTTAAATTTTTTTATGTTTATGAAATTCAATAAATACAATTTTTAATTTTAACATAGCAACTTGTATATTTTAATATAATACAATGCATTGTGATTAGTTTAAATGCTATGCAGGTATATTAGGTACCCAGCCCTGTCTCTAGGGTGCTTTGCGGCGCTGTAGGGCGGCAAAATTAAAATATGAATATTGACAACGGAACGAGGATTACGTATTTTCGTTATATAGTCGGAAAAAATTGATGACTTACTTTTAAAATTTTTTTTTTTTTTTTTTGCTTATTTAAGTTTTATAAGACGGCAATAAAATTTTCGCTTTAGAGCGGAAAATATCTAGCGACAGGCCTGTAGGTATATATGTATAATTTGACCAATATGGGTGTATTATCAAGTATGTATGTGGTATATTATTAATTATGTCATATAATTATATTAAAAATGATTAAAATATTTAATTAACAATTCAATTTCTCTAATTCGTATTCAAACTAGACCACGTTAAACTAAATTTATACCAAAACGAAATTGCATTTTCGTATTAAGAAAATCTATGAAAAACAAAATATATTGAGTAGGTAATGGACATTTTTAATTTTTGGGTGTAATTATTACATTATTGTAGTATTAAATTAAATATACCTGCGATGATATCCTGAAATAGTACCTTATTGAACATACTGGGTATTTTGTGTGTCTGGCCAAAAAAAGCACCACAAAGAGTGGGAGCATGTAGTAACGTCGTCAGTTATCGTAATAATGTGTAATGCGCGGTCGCTCGTAATCAATATATATTAGAAGTGGAAAATTTAGGTGTCGTACCAAACTTTTAGTTAGTTTGTTTGTAGAACCGAACTGAACTTTTAGTTTTTTGTCGAATTCGAACAGAAACGAAAAAATTTCAACATCTTATTATCTTTTTTTGATCGACCTAACTCAAATTCATATATATTATATCGTTCGTCCAAGTTCGAACTTTTTAATCAAGTTCAGTTTGGTTACACTTTTTACAACATAAGTTCGACTTTCGAACCCGAACCGACTCTTGAAGTTCTGTTCGATTTTTGAATTTCAAACTGTTCGACCCACCTTTAGTATATATATTCATAAGCGCTACTAGAGGAAGACTATTGAGGTTTAGCCCCCCACCCCAAATTATCCATAAACTTTTGATTGTAATTTATGTAGACCTTTTTTTTTTATTGGCTTATTTATGTTATTTTAGACAAAATTATGAGTAAGGCCCCCTCCCTCACCCAAAATTCTAGAGCTAGTTGCGCCACTGTATATATTATCCATTTATTATGCTCTTGTTAGTCTAATTGTGGAGTATGGGTCAGTTATATTGGAATCTTATACAGCTGGTGCTTTTAAACAATTTGAACGAGTCAGAGAAAATTCTTGAACTTTGCAAAACATGCCTTAAATATTAATTGTACTGCACATGACTACATTCCAGTTCTTAATTTTCTTAATTTATCATCTTTAGCTAACCGTCACTCATATAATATTTCTTTTCTTCATAAGCTCCTTTCTGGGTCTGTCGACTCCCTTTCCCTTTTAGCACAATAAACTTAAAAGTCCCTGTTCAATGCACCCGTAACAATTCTAGTTTTTTCATTCCACACTGTCTTACAAATTATTTAAAAAATAAACTTATCACCCGTATAACGAGATTTGCAAATGATACCTGCCTTTCCTTTTTTAATATAAATATATTTTTTATCTTCATTTTTTTTACGTTATGTATGTAATTTTATACCTATCTGTATATATTAGGCACCAGCCCGTTTTTTTAAAGAAATAAATAATATACTTAATATGATTATATTTTTTAAAAACAAAAAATTAACTAAAATATTACAAAGTTTTCATAACAGTATTTTGTGGATTAAAAATAAATGGTAAAAGAATAGTCACACTAGTAGTAACACTCATTGCCAAAATTAGTGTGTGCCGATTTTGTTGAGTTTTCATAAAATGCTTATTGTCTATAAGTTGTCCCGTGGTAATTTTTAAATATTTTTATACGAATAATTTACGTATATGTAGTGTAGGGGGACGATATTAAAAAAATTATAAAACGGGACACACTTCCCCCTCCTCTTAATGGTATAAATCAATATACTAATTTAGTTTTACATATTATACATATTAAGTGCATAAAAAAAGGTCATTTACGTACATTTTTACATAAAAATCGAGTAATTGGTTTAAAAAATGTCAAATAAATAACAAAAGTAAAGTTATTTTTCCACAAATTATAAAAATGCGACATTATTTTGAATTTATTCTGTGTATCTATAATTTTAATTTTTATGAAAATCTAGTACAAAAATTATCGACTATAAATTTTTTTGCTATATCACATTATTAAATGGGTATTTAAATTTAAATAAAAGTGAAATAAACAGTACCTACTCTAAAAAATGGGACAATAAGCGTCTCATTGGAAGTTTGTTAGGATAACGGAGCATAATGCTGAAAAACGGAAAATCTTATTTTAAACGGGACAAATGGTGTGACTCATTGTAATGTATTTACTATTTAGTGTTAAGAAAAGAAAAGAAAATCATGTAAAATAAGAATATAATATGCTGCAGCACACTCAGGGTACTACCTGCTGGCTGCTGGAGTATTGTATACTGTATATATGCCTACATACGAATATATTATATAAATATATATAGTTATCCATAAGTATAATGAATTCCCATTTTTATACGGACCTATGCGTATCTTCTATAACAATAAATAAGAATTATTGTCGTCAAAATGTCGGATGATTTTCTTAAGAATACAATTTTTTTTTGGAACTCATAAAAACCACCACATGTGGTGTCTTTCAAACACGTTTTCTAACAACCCGCCGATATCTTTGTACATCACAATTCTATAACAGCATGGTAATCGCACGAGCAATCTATATGACCAAGGTTAATGCATTGTAAGTCTACTTCTCCCTTACGTATATATAGGTACGCCAACGATACTCATATTTTTGGAGATGAAAAGAATTCCGCCCTTAATGGGCAGTGGAGTGAGGGGACGAACAAATCTTCGGCCGATTTCAGCTTAACGTGGAAGATTAACACTCACAGTTACAGGAACGGGAGAAATTAAGCAATAACATTGTATTCAGAGTTCTTTCATGCAGATGTTTCTTCATCTCGAATCATACACCGAAGAATCCATAAGGTAATTTTGTATATAATATACTACATTAGGTATAATTTCTATGTTTAAGTGTTGTATACAAGTATTATAGTCCTATATAATATTATTATTATTGTATTATTAGGTATTATTCGACATGCGGTGTTTGCCGGACTTTTTATGTTGATTCTATATGGTTATCTATAAATAATATATATATATATATATATAATCTAGGGGAAAGGCGACACTCGGTACTTGCCCCGGGCACCGTTATGCTGGGGACGCAAAATGTAAAAATATTTACGCATTTGTTCGGTTTCTAGAATGGTGTCGGGTCTTTTTTTTTTGCTTACTTACCATTTTCAAACTGATTTTTTTCTTTGCTTATTAAAACTACAATTTTAAAAGGTGCTATTATTATTTTTGACCCGGGCAATCAATTCTCTAGAACCGGCACGGGTATTTGACTATTTGACTAAATACATTTATCCCATTTTTCTTTAATTACTTATAGGTTAGGTCATTAATAGGTGTCTATATATTATAAAACTGAATTTGAATCGGGTTTTTTGGTAGGTGCCTATGTAGTACTTAACAGTTAAAAATACATTTCGAAAATGGTTCAGTCCTTTCATTGTCCATGTGCACAATACCATTTACATTTTTCATTTATTTTTAGATAGAAACATTATATGATTTTCTACTTATATCCGAAAATTATAAAATATAATATATATAACACTATATATAAAAAAAAAAATTACAAGTAAATTTCGGTATATTAATATGCACATTCGCATATATTTGATTAGGTATCTCATATCTACCTATATAATGATATATATATTATACAACTTATATTTGAAATTTTCTCAGAAAAAAAGGGGTTAATTATTTATTATTCTGTTATAAAAAGTCCTTAAATTCAAAAATGCAAATTTTTGAAATTTTATTTGAAATTTTTTCAATTCAAACACTGTAATTTATTATTTAAAAATAAATATGTAATTGTCACTTTTTTGGTTATTGAGGTAGGTAATATTTTACCATCAGGGCTGTAGTGGAGGGTATATCTTCTGATATTTTATCATAAACACCATATATGATTTGAAAAAAATTCTATACTCTCTGTAGTACAACTATTTTACTTTTATGTATTTTATGTACTTATTCATGAATAATGAAAAAAATTAAACTACACTATACATATTTAGCCATTGAAAACAGGGGCAAACAGAGATGGGGGCTAAGGGGCTAAAGCCTCCAATTGTCAGTATAATCCTATTTTTTTTTATGTTTTATATTATATATTTACATTTACAGTGACATATTTTCAACTTTTTTCTGGGGAGGTCTATATATGGAAAACCAATCATTAACATAATAATAATTACATGAATAATTTATATATTTTACTATTTTTCAGGGAAAAATCCCTTAGATTACAAACAAAGGTATGTTAGTAATGGTGAGAGGGAGGGGTTGCAAGGTATGTGCACTATTTTGGTAAAAATAAATAATAATTATTAAAAATATTTAATTTGAATTTTTAACTTTTCAAAAGGTTTAGCCTTAAATACATTTAATTTTGATATTTTTAGAATATTTTGCCTCACATGGAAAGAATGTTATCATTAAGCATCGATAAAAACGAGTAACAAAATAATTTAATGTTTAAATAATTTTTTTTATATTCATACATTTTTCCTAATTTTGTAATCGTGATATAAAAAAAAACTGTACAATAAACGGTGGTTTTATTATTGGGTTATTTAAAGATATTTATTTGAAAATTAAAAATATTTTAAGCTTAATATTTAGGCATAAGTATACCTACCTGATAAAAAGGTTAACAGTCTTTGACAGAAACACTACATAAAAACTACAGGATAGTTCATGAGGTTGTAAAATATAATATTAATACTTTGATTTGGTATACTTTTAAGTTTTAATTGATACGTTTTCTTTAAATTTTAAAACCGATTATTCCTTAGTTTGGTAATAAATGAGAAAAGTACCTAAGAACCACAGAATAGTAATAGTAATAATACAGTTCATTGAATTTTGATTAATACAAAACTCCAGCCTCATTTATAAAATAATTTTAAATCGTAAATACATAAAGTGGAGGCTGAAATATACGTTTAAATTTTAAAACATAATAACTAATGTTATAAATGTATTAAAAAATACAAAAACAAAAACACGTACTCTGTGATCATTTTAAAGTGTTTAAAACCAACATTTTTGGATTTATGAGAAAATAACCATTACTTTAACCCATATTTTAAATTATTTTTCGATAGTTTTTTATGATGTATTTTTAAAAAATCAACAAATTACCTCTTTAATGTACCATGCTGACAAAATTTTATGCTAAAAAATAGATACGCATTAAAAAATATTATCAAGATGTCAAGTCTTTTGGTCAATAAATTGCTTAAAGAAAAATATAATATCAATTAATATCATAGTAAAACGAGAAAATATTTTGCACCACTCAGAATCTAAAATTTATCATTATTATATTCATTTTAGGGAACATTTTATTATTATTATTAATTTTATAGATTTATCAAACTCTATTTCCAATTATTATTCTTTAAAAAAAGTTCTTATCTATAAAAATGAAGTTTTGGTATTTAAGTTTTCAAAATTAATATTCGTTGGTTCTTTTTCAGTGCCCCTTGACCCCCTCTCCTTAAATACGCTACCATATATATATATATATATATATATATATATATATTATACATTATAATATATATTTTTAACAGTATTTTATTATGCCACTGAAAAAAACCCTTTTTTATTCTTTCATACCTAATTTTGTGTCTACTGATCACTGATTTATTTTCAAGCCCCCCCCCCCCAATTAAAAAATCCTACGTACGCCACTGATTGACAACATTATTGTCTTTTCATGAATATAAATTTCAAATGGTTACAAAGTATACACCCGTAATGTATTCAGTTTTGAACATAGTCAATTATTTATTTGATATTGGCTTATCACTCAGAAGTCTATCTATACTTGATATACTTAAAGGGTGAAACTTGTCGAGTCGGTGGTGACCGGTTTCCACCCCACAACTTCACTATAGTTGAACAGCACTACGTTGGCATACAGAGCACCAATATTTATTGACTATTGTCATACACGTATATGGTATATCACGTTATTTTGGGTAATGCTATAGAATTCAAACCTGCGCGTGCCGGACGAAAACAGGTTTCACGTTAAGAGGACGCTTTACTCGCATTTGTTGTCTCTGTCTATCTTATGTAATATAATATAGGAAAATCACTATGCAGAATTAAAATTTTGGCATTCAGGTTAAATTTAGGGTGTAAATACCTATTACAAAATTTAAAGAGAGGAATATTTTCGAGTGAACCATTTGGCATTTTTGTAAATATGGTCTGACGAAAAAGTTAAAGCCATTTCTAAATATCAAAAACTAAAAATGCCGTAACTTTTTTTCAGATAATATTTTACAAAAAACCCAAGAGTTTCACTCGAAATTATTCTTTTCGTTAAATTTGATAATAGGTGTAAAATAATTAAATAGCTCTAAAATTAACCATAATGCCATAATTTCAATTCTATGTTGTATAATTTTGCTATATTGACAATTAAATAGATGGAGACAGAAAATACGGGTATGAGGACGATACAACTAAAAATAGTTTTTTTCTTTTATTGGATAAAATTAAGCTATGAAATTAGACAAAATTACTTATGCCATGAAAAAATTCCTACAACAATTATTTAGATGTTTCCACGCATTTGAAATATAGGCTTGACGTCATAATTTCGCAGCTGTTGCGTATTTCCTATAGTCTATACCATAGCATGTAAATATTACGATTCGCAACGTTTAAGTGCTTATAGTACCTGTAATATTCAATTTTTATTTATAATTTAGTTAATGGTCACATTGATGCTCCTTATTTATTAAATTGTATTCCTTTTAATATTCCTTCTTATAATAACCGTTTTATTCCATTTTTTTACATTCCATCACACAACACAAATTATTAAAGAAAGCTCTTCTATCTCACGGGCAATGGCTTTGTATAACAAGCATTCAACTAGTGTTGATTTATTCCTTACATCATTAAATCAAATTTTGAACTTACACTTAAATACTGCTATGAGATATTGAGTAAAATCTTTTGTTTTTCTTAATATGTTTTGATCATTAAAATATGATTACGATTTATTGTTATTTAATTATTAAGACATTTATTGTATATTTTATTAATTTTTAATCTTATCAATCTAATATATTTATGTTTTATTGTTATATAATTTTTAATTTTAATATTGTAAGTATTAATCTGTACTATTGCCCTTCTGCCCATTTTATATATTATTATTATATATTATTATAATATAAACTCTAATATCTAAAACTTGGATAATATGAAAAAAGACAAAATATACAAAATACTAATTTAGAAAATGTAATAGATATATATTTAATTCAAGTAAAAAATATTAATCATATACCAATAACTTCGTTTTCGAATTATAAAAAATATACCTATTTACAAGTTATACCACATTAATTATTTGTTTATACATATTATATTATATATTTAAATCGTACTAAAAACCTAAAAAGAAAGTACTTCGCACATTGGGTAGGATACAGAAGGAGGAAGTTGATCAATCATCCATTTGGTCTCCGACAGGATAGTGTATTATTATTATTTTAGATTTGAAAGTAGTTTTAAACCATTGTATTCGATAAAAGCAAATTCTGAGCGAATCTTCGGTGTAAAATACATGAGCATTACCTTCGGTTATATATTATATTTTTATTATTAGGTAATCATGATATTTCCGCCTAAAAGACTAATAAGCGAGATAAAATTGTGGAATTTGGGAACCTTGTATTTGAAAATTAAAAACAAATTCGAATTTTTCAGCCTACCTTTTACGGATTGATCGAGTAATTTTTTTCTTTGTTATTAAAAATTCATAGTCCCACAGTTTTATCCCGCTTTCAGATTGATTTTACATTAGTGTTGCGGCGCCTTACAAAAAATGAAATAAATGACACTATGGCGTATATAAAAATAAAAAAATGTGGACGAAGGGTTCCTATTTATTTTTAATAATGAATATATTATTTATTTCAATAAATATAATAAAATAAAATGTAAAATGATTAGATCTTTAATCAGTCATTTTTGCGTACAAAGGTGTTATGTAATCTCATGATAAATTGTACTTGCTTTTAGTTTTGTCTCAGTACAGTTTAGATTTTAACGGTTAGCGAGTTATAAGCAAAAACGTCAATAAAATACTTACACCCTTTTTTTTTTGAACAGTGGGTTTGTTCCAATTTAGGCACAAGGGGTAGGCGTTAAAACATTTAGTAGGTATCTTCATTAGTAATGTATACAATTCAGGTTTCGGTGAATTCTTTTTAATATATCTTTTTCCTATTAATAGCTGTAAATAATAAACATAATATTATTAGAGAAATAAATTGACTAGAATTACGTATTGTGAGATATTTTTCAACGTTGAATCTATAAATTCGAAGTATACAATATTGTAAAATAAAATAATTATTATTATTGTAAAAATAACTGAAATACAATAGGTAGGTATAAATAAACATTCACCGGCCGGCAACCGGGCCACAGCATTCACGTCTGGTTATGTGGGTAGGTAGGTATACAAAACTTGTTTTAAGACATATTCTGTGGTATTATTATGGTAGTTCTAATACCTGTCGTAATATTTCATCTTAGCGCTACTTGACGGCAGTGATTTTTTGAATTTTTACTATTCTTTCCATCTAAAAGACTAATAAATGGGATTAAATTGTGGAACTTTTACAAGAAGATTTAAAATCTGTAAACAGATTTGAATTTGTTAGCCTGTCTTTTAGGGATTGACAGTCTTTATTATTAAAAACTAAAATATAATCATTGTTTAAAAAATACGGGTTTTTTAATGATATATAACATAGTCAAAAAAAAATAAAATGCTTTGATCGATTCCTAGTAGACAAATTGATGAGTTCAGAACAGTTTTCAGAATTAAAATCCGACTTTTCAAAGTCGATTTTATCCCACTTTTAGGTCGATTCTTGCACTGATGTCTTAAAATTATTGTTACTAGTGTGTATAATATTATTTATAGAGGGTCGTTTTAGTTTATATTTTTTATCAGTAAATATTATATGCATCACATTGTCATACATTATGGTATCTTAACACCATGTAATTATGTAAACATAAAAATAGTCTCAAATTGGATTAGGATTAGGATAATTTAAAGCAAGATTTAAAAAAAATAAAATTTTTTGACTACAAAAAGAAAATTACTGCCCTCCCCCCCATTGATATTAATAAATAAAAGCATATGCACGATACAGTAAACATGTGTGAATACATAAATCTTTATTATGGGTAACATCGGCATATTTGGTTTTGTTTTTTTTGACTTAAAATTAAATAGCAGTGTTTATAGTTTTATAGTTTTGATAGCTAAGTGAATACAAAAGTGTTTTTCTTTATAAAATAATCATTTTTTAATTCTTCTTGTACAGTATGTTTTCATAATTACAGACATAATATGTATATACACAGTGGCGTGGTGAAGAGGTGTTAAGATTTCATGGCCTCTGGGTTTTTTGGTGTTATATACGTTTAGGTTTAATTAGAGTTACATCTTAAACTTCAAATCATAACAAAAAAATTAATTTCCTTACAATAGTCATTGTACAGAATGACAGAATGTCACATTGACTATTTTGGGTGGAGGGTGCATCGAAATGTGTTTGGCCTTATAGATGAAAAAAGTTCATCATGCCACTATATACGTATATAGGTATTATATTCGTTATATGTATATAGTTGTTTATGTTTTTACCGACATTTTAGTTAGTGGGCCTTTTTTTCAGTCTTTTTTTCAAAATTGGTGGTCCGCACAACTAAAAAGTTTTGGAACCGCTGGTATCCAATATTATATTATATTTTTTTATATTATAATACTATGGATTAGTGTCGTTTGAGTTTAAAATGTTGTTAATTAGGCTTAAAAATATATTTCATTTATATAGAAATTTATATAAGTTACAACCATATCTATGGGAACATTTTTCTTCCGAATTCTAACCAATAAGCTTTATTATATTGATTATAATATTAGGGAATGGACTTTATTGTAATTACAAAAGTATATATAACGTTAATTATTGAATTTTGATAAGATCAGTGACGTATTTTATACTTTTTTCTGGAGGTCCAAAAAATATTGTAATCCAATAATTTATATAACCGTTATATATTTTATTAATTTTAGTGATAAAAGTTGACAGACAAAGGACTATTGGTAAAGGAGGAAGGGGGTTCCGTGGTACGTATATTAGTATTATAAATAAACTTATTTAAAATATTTCATTTAAATTTTGAACTTTCCCAAAACTTTAGTATTAAATGTACTTAATTTTGATATATCACATGAAATAAATTTGATCATGAAGCATGAATGAAAACAAGTGACAAAATGACTTTTATAACATTACATATTTTTCTAATTTTTTAACAGTTATATAAAAAAAAAACTGTACTGTAAATGGGTGTTTTTATTTTTGAATTATTTTAACATATTTATTTGAAAACTAAGAATATTTTTGTTTATTATTTTTGGTTATAAGTACCTATACCTGACGAAAAGTTTAACAGTCTGACAGAAATACTATATAAAAACAGACTACAGGATAGGTCATGAGATTTGTAAAATATAATATTAAAACATTAATTTGGTATACTTTAAAGTTTTTTAAATTAAAAAAATTAATTAAATTAACTATTATAGTAATAATAATATAGTTAATCGAATTTTGATTACCAAAAAACTCTATCCACATTTGTAAAACCATTTTAAATGATAAATTAATTAATTGAAAACTCAAATATTTATTTAAAACAATTTTAATAAAAAAAATATATATATAAATATATTTTAATCATTATTAAAATCCTTTTTTATATTTTATTTAAAGTAAAACTTTCAAGTGTTTAAAATCAATATTTTCGGATTTATGAGAAAATAACCATTATTATGATGAAATTTTGTGCTAAAATGGATAAGTATGAAAAGTTTATATCATGACACCAAATTTTCTGGTCTGTGAAAATTGTCTACAAAAAATATAAAACAAATAAACATTTTTGTAAAATGAAAAAAAATTTTGTCATTGTATCCATTTTTAAGGTACTTATTATAATTAGTATTTTCGGTCATTATACTCTATTCCAGTAATTATTGATTAAAAATTCTATTTACAAAAATTAATTATAGATATTTCAGTTTTTAAATTCAATATTTTTTTGGATTCTAGGATTTCTTGTATTCCGTAAATACACCTTGGTAAAATAATAAAATATAAATCCATTTAATGAATTTTTGATTAAATTGGTACTAATGTAGGTTTAGATATTTTTACATATTTGGATATGTATTTAATACATGTTTTGTCCATATTTTGTAAACATTTTGAAAATATTTGATTTTTTCGATAATTTTTTTTTTCTTTTAGTTGAACTTTTTATGTTTCTCTATAGACATTTTTCTCATAATTTATTTATACACACGTCATCAATGAAAATGATTATCGGTGTAATCTAAATGGACTTCATGTGTCTATAGCTATTTCTATCATGCAATTTACAAGCGTCCATGCGATAGTTAAGCATATTATTCTGTAAGAATTTATACCGTCACGTCGTCTATTCGTTTTTCAACTTTAAATTCGGTTCATTGTCGACATAAGTATTATTTTATTGTTAAGAATGTATAACGAATACATTTTTTTTTGGCACACAGTTAAGAAGATATTCATTCTTTGATGGACGTCGTGCTTCGTATACACGGTTTTTAAGCGATTCTGTATATACAATTTTAAAGATATTTTAAAAGTAATTTAAAAATAGTTTCATGTTAATATCGTTTTTTTATTATTGTGTTACCACGGGTTTTTGTTTAAAATATGTTTACGCATTTTTCGTTTTTATCAAATTAAGAATATTGTAGAAAGATAAAATAAAAAATTAATTATATTATTTAATCCTCAACGTCATCCATTTTTGATATATACATTTTTTACATGATTTATGAATTGTATTTGTAATTGAAATTTTAATAATATTATTATTTTTTTAATAGCTATAAATCTTTAAAAACTGAATCTATCAAAAAAAAAAAGGCTACGAGGTCGCTAGATAATGCTATTAAAAGTTTTTAATTGCAATAAAAAATAATTGAAAATGTTGTTACATATTTTGATCAAAATAGGTAGATAGATATTTTTCTTTTATTTTTATTTTTAAAGTTTGTTCCCTAAATATATAAATATTAGGTAGGTATATACTATATATTAGAAATAGACATTTAATGACTCGTCATAATTTTTTTTCTATAGTTGGGGCTGTCCTTTAATATTATTATTGCATAAAAATATTCTACAATAAACTTCTAATAGTAATAATCGCTAGGAAATTTTCGCTCAATTTTCTGAGCTCATTTGTCAGTAATTAGTATTTTGGAAAAGTTATCAATAATAAAACATTTATTAAAATAAGATTTTATATGCATAAATTACATTAATTTATTTGTTTCTCGAACTAATAAAATAAAAACTTAGTATCCCGCAATCTTTTTAAGTGTGATAACTTGGCTCTCTGGTTACTTTAAGTTGCCCGTTTTTGCAATATATAATAATAATCAATGCTATTACTTAGTCAATTTTTATATTATGTTCATGTTATAATTTAAAAAAACTATTTTTGGAACCGAAAAATACTGGTATTAACTGGAACCGTAAACCTAACCCTCAATTTTTAAAAAACCAATACCAGAATAGAGACCTTGAAAAAATATAGTGAAAACAAGAACAGGAACCAAAAGCTACCAATCCTTGGATTTGACATCCTATTGACTGGCTTTTAATATAAATATATAACTTATTAGTACCTATAATTTAAAGGGGGTTTTTATAATTTTGTTTTATTATTACCTGATTACTATCGATTACAATAATTGCATGACAAATGAAAATAAAACAAGACTGAATATAATATAGTATTTAACTATATCTACTTCTCAAATATTTGTACTTGCGTTTTATATTTATATTTAATATTTTTATTTTTATTAATATTATATATTATGTATTATAAAATTTTATATTTGTCCCTACGTTTTATATTTTGTTTTTTTAATGTCCGTACATACGTATACATATAATATATACAATCATGAATTAATTTATATACATTCAACATAGTTAATTTATTTTTATTAATCTATATACGGTATTAATTATCTAAAATACCTAGTTATAAGCAATTATTCAGTTTATTATAAATTGTTAGTAAGGATTTATAAAAAAATAATAAACTGCATTAACAAATCACCTATATGGTTGTACGAATATATAATATACATACTTACATATATTTTTTATATATATATATAAAGAAATATATATTATAAAATAGCCGGTCAGTAGGGGGTGGAAGCACTTCGCTCGTCGGGTGTCAGTATGGGTGGATGCACTTCGCTACTGGGCAGGATACTCTAGGTGGATGTATTGCATTTGAAAGCAATGATAAATCATTGCATT
>JAIPRL010005947.1:12546-29627 GCA_025469235.1 Pemphigus obesinymphae | reverse complement strand
TTGATAATAGGCGTTTAAGCTCTAAATCTAACCAAAATGCCATAATTTCAATTTTGCGTTGTATAATTTTGCTATATTGCCAATTAGATGGACGGAGACAGAAAATGCGGGTATAGCATCCTCTTAAGACTGGGAGAATTCTCCAAACTTCTGAATATGTTTTATGGAATTCTCTGTTATTTCAAACACAAAGTGCCATATCATACATAAAAATTACTTTTTTTATTAATAATAATCCAAACCTACATCTTGGCCAGTAATTCTTTTCACAAATGTATACACTCCTAAACTTCCACATTCAACTCTTCTAAGTTATAACTTTCCATATCGAATAAATAATAAATGGTTTGTTAAATTAGGAAAATAATTTTTTTTGAAAATAACAAGGTATTACCTATTGTTTTAAATATATTTTCATAACTTAAATGAAACCTTAAGCAATATACATACAATACATGAACATTTTTATTTCTTTAAAAAATTTATATTTATTTTAATTTTAAATAATTAATAAACAAAAGTGAAAATAATAATTTAAATAAAAATTTAAAATACATAGGTACTACCATTAATTATATATTACATTATATAAAAAATATAATAAATTATTGTAAAAAAAAGTCAACAAAAGAAGTGGATGGCTATTCGTTAAATAATAAATGACACGATAATATAATAATATACAGTAGAAATATACCGAAATGGCGAAATACTTCTTTCTCGATCGCTGCGTAGAATCACCTAGAATAAACCACAAAAATAATGTGAACGAGATCGCAAGCGAAATCGTACCTTAATAATTTAGATATATATAAAAAAAATTTACGTAATTTTTAAATTTTAAAATAAAATTTGCTAATTTCAGATTCTGTGCAAAGCTAGGAATATGTTCGATGTTAATACCTGAATATGTAAATACAAACTCAATTGTGTACTTATTATTTATTATTATTTTTATTACTATGTAGGTATTCATTTTTATTTTATTTTTATTAGGCACCTTGTACCTACTCATTATTTAGGCAATACATTTTAAAACTCGTTAGTCATAGGTAACTTTTTTATTTTTATGATTACAGTTATTTTGAGTATAATTGTAATTAAAGGCTTTTTAATCGTTCAGATTCTAAGACTCAAAATATAAGGTACAAAGTCTAGGTATAGAAGTACAAACTGATACCTATATTAATGCAAATACAGGTATTTCGAAATAATCATTTATTAATAACAAAATAAGTTGAAAATATAGTGGATGAAGGTATTGAAGATAATAATATAATCAGTGAAGATGTGGACATGTGTGATATAATGACTGGATATAATTGTGGTCTATCACTAGATTTAAAAGATTTTAGTGGTCAGTTTTTAGATGATCAATTACCTTTGAAATAAGTACCAGTTAACTCTATTTTTGTAAGAGTTATTTAGGCTAACAAAAATTAGATGGTTATAAAAAAAAACATCATTATGTTGATTACTTGAATAACATCGAGCAAGAGTAAGTAGTGACAGATTGCCATGTTTTATTAATTCTTGTCTTGACCGGGGAACTTAATTTCAAAATCAAATATATAGCCCGATAAAAAATTTACATCAATCAGATACTGATAGTTGTGAAGATTGTGAAGAAATTTAAATTTATTGTGAAATGAGTTATATGATATTAATTGGTATATTGGTAAGTTAATAAATTTCCAACAAAATGTATGCAAGATAAAATTTTTGAAATATGATCTTGACTCATTTGTTTAGCCTAGAACTGATGACATTCAATTAGTTAAAAAACAATATATATTTTATGGCTCAATATATGTGTGTATGGCATTCATTGGCCCAATCTCAATTTTTAAAGAAGTGACTAAAACAACATTGTTAAATAAAATATTTAAAAAAAAATTAAAAGAATGTATATAATAAATGTTTTTGAGGTGTAATTATGTATGTAGGTATACAATATAGAAAAAATGAAAATATAATTATTTTATTAAATTTAGGTATTCTTTTTTTAAATTTATTTTAGGTACCTATATAACTGCTGACAGACGACTGTGAATGTTCATACATAAATGAATCATTCGTTCATGACACGAAAGTGAATTGACTGCTCGAAGAGCGGTCTAATTTGGATCCCTGATCGCGTTCGCTCAAAAGGAACCATTTAATTTACATTGTATCAGTAGTCGCACGATCGAATATCTCTGTTCGTGTTCGCAATCGCGCAAGAGAAACCATATCTTTACCAAAATGTGGTCAAAAGGTCTTGCAAATTTTATGTCAGTAAAATGTTTTTGTAATTAGGTACTTTTAACTTTCAAAACATTATTATTTCAAGCATTATTATAACTATTAGTTATTTCTATCTTTTCTCTCTTTAATTACCGACTAGGATGAATTTGTTATTAAAAAAGTTCTTTATCTAGAAATTCCAACTACATTAATTATATATATATATATAAGGTATCATACCTAAAAGGTAACTATTATATAATACCTATAAAAAAACTACCTACATAAAAAAAAAAAACAAAAAAATCTTATTGTAAAACCAATGCATTCTTATTTCTTTGTCACGTTTAGAATCTAAAAAGAATTTTATATAATTCCTCGTACTTCCTTAAATTTTGTACACCTAATTCCATCAGTGGCTTACTCCCCTTAGGTACCTATATTAAAATTATTAAATTTGGTTCCGTTAATTAATATTCAATGATATAAGTGATATTTATTGAATGTAATTGAATCAGTCATTTGAGGAATCAGACTTGTCTCAAAATCCAAACTTTCAAAAAAATGAAATAAACTTTTCTTATTTGATGACTTAGGTAAGTTTTTCCTGTTTATAAAATTTAAAAAAATTAGTTTTGCTGAGAAAAATACATTTTTGTACTCCTTTATTCTCCAAAACTAAAGTGTTGTTTTTGGACAAGTTGGGTTTATCCAAATTTTGTCGGACAAATTGTGTTTCTGAATGATACGTAATAGTGTAAGTAATAACCAATGGTGTATTGGTAAAAAAAATCACGAGCATATGCCATTCTAAAAAAATGTAGGTCCCAAAATAATTTTTTTAGAGCACAGGGTTTTATTGATGGAATTTCTATTCTAATTGGTAGTTTAAAGTTTAAATAGGTAATTTTTCAATTTTTCCAGTATTTTTCTTAAGTGTAAAGGAAACTTTTTGAAAATTGTTATAAATTGGAAAGTAATAATGCCAGAAACTTGAAGATTACAATGATTATTTACTATAGCACTATACACGGATGAAATATCAAAACTACTTATTGACCATTTTTCAATAATTTTTATAACATTCTCGAGTATGAATTTTAAGCTTGAGGTATACACATTATGGATACGAGTCATAATAATAATATTTTTAATTATTGTGTATAATGGTTATTTTGTATAATAAGAAATTATTTAATTAGGTACCTACATGTTATAATAAATTATATGATAATAATATACGTAATATAAATATTAAAAAAAACTTTTACATAAATCGTAACATTGAAACTCTCAAAAGTAAAAACAGAAAAGAGGGTATACGCCATGTAACAACGGCCATATACACTGCATCACCACACTGCACCATTGGTAATAAGTAATAACTATAGTATGTTTATCTTTTTGTTGCGCTAAAAAACTATTTTTAATGGTAGACAAGTCGGGGTTTTCTTGAAATATGTATATATCTTCTATATACATGAAGAATCCAAAACCACAACAAAACGTGACTCCATTGTTTTGGACAAGTCGGATTTCTCAAACGACTGATTCAATTAATAAATAAACCTAGTGTTATGTTTACACTGTCAGCAATGTTGTACAATATAAGCGTTTTTAATGGTGGTGAATGGCAGTAGATAAAGAGGGAGAGAAAATTTTAAATATTTCAATTACCGGGGAAATTCATTGAATTTAACAAATTTATACTTTTAAAACTTTTCAGAAATCAAATCTATCTATAACATAATTTCTTTTTCTTTTTTCGTCGAAAAAAGGCTATTTCATCGAATATAATCTCTATACGTAGTAAGTAATGATTGTTATTAATATTCACGATATGGTGGTGGGTGAACGATGATTACTGTCCCTACGGTCGTTGGATGGGTTCTAGTGTAGTAGGTATTTTTGTATTAGATTTGAAATCAATGATAAATCAAAGAATTTAATGGTACTGAACAGTTCACTATAATATTATTTTCCATTATTTCGATATTTTTGCTTTGTGTGTAAGAAAACTACTAGGAATATAGAAATTACTTCTATAATAAGTACCAACTAAAATGCATATTCTATCGAAAAAACTCTTTTCCCCAAAAAGAATTTATAAATTAGGTACCAAAAATTGGTCAAAATTTTTTAACAATTTTATCATGTTATAATGCTATAATAAATATTTGATATGTCTATTTTACGATTTATACACATTTTCAGTCAGTTTTGGTAGTATTCCTTTACGCAAACAATAAAACTTAATAACAGAATCTAGTTTTTATGTATTATTGTTATTACAATAGTATATAGTGATGATTGATATATATATATATATATATATATACAGTTTATATATTTTGGCACCTACAAATAATAAAAAGCCATTCAGTAGGGGTTGTAATCATTTTGCTTGTCAAATAGCCAAAAGAATACTGGTAGTGGAAGTATTTGAAAGCAAACAGAATTTTAGATAATTATTTAACCATTATTTTCATAAAAAAAAAATAAATATTTATTATACCTAGGAATATAATATTAAAATAGTTCAAATAATTCTTACTTAGGTAATTAGATATCTACTTAAAATTACAGTTTTTTTATTTCAATTGCCTAAAAACTAAAAATATATGTACTTATATTATAATATATTATTATAGGTAGGTACTTATATTATTTTATTACCATTCAGTACTGTACCAATCTGGTAAAAATAAACATTTTGAGATTCACAAAATGTATTTTTTTATACTTAATTTGTATATAACCTAACATTATGAATTTACTTTGATAAAAATCTTTTTGCATATTAAATAAGAATTTTAACAAAAAAATAATTCAACCACAGTACCATGGTTTAAATATACAGGTTATTGATTGCACATATACCCCTCCCACACTACCTCACTTTTCGACAAACAGATATTAAAATGGTAGCGTTAGAGGAACCATTCTAATCGGTGGTCTACAATTGTATACAACTATATACAATAATATTACAATATTACTAATATAGAAGATACTGTGATGCAATACTAATACCGTACCTATCACAGATTGCGACAGTGCCCTTACGCTACCATTTTGAATTTAGTGATAATAATTGAGGTGAAGTGTATTAACCTGTATATTTACACCATCCATAGTACCTACCTATAGGTTATTAACCAACAAAATAATTTTCATTTATACTTTTAGATTTTCAATGAAACAAGAAATGTATTCGTTTTATAATGTTTTTTCTATATTTTTTTACGTCCGTGTACATTTTTCGGGTAGGAGTCAGGAAAAAAGTTTTTTAAAAGTCAATTGCTTCTAATTGGTACCTACTTTACTTTAGAAAGGCCATTTTTCAATTTTCCCAGTAGTTATGTTAATTATGTAAAATAAATCTACCAATAACATTGGTCTAATTGGTAGGCTGGTAACAAAAATAGGAAATAAGCAAAAATACAAAAATAATGGTAATTCGTAGACATTTCTTTTGTTTGATTTTTACATGAGAAGTGTATTTTTTTAAAAATAGCCCCCTTAAATCTTGGTGCCAGGAGGGGGAATCACTCCTCACATAATGTTAAGAAAGGTTTAAATTTTGAATATAAAATACTTTTAAAAATAAATTATTTTAAATGCTTGTAAACACTGGATTTTGTACAATATAATATATATACACAAGTATACAATGTAATAAAAAAAAATAAAAAATAAATATATATATATAATTTTTAGTTTTTCACATTCCTACCATGCTCGTATAATAAAAAATGTTGTATCAAAGCCTAATAGGGAGAAGATATCCTACCACAATGGCATACTTTTTTTAATTTTTTCAAGACAATATACATATTTATACGATAGCTACCAATTAATTTTGAACATAAATAATAAATAATTTTTTTATAAAAATAATGATGACCTTTTTTAAAAGTGAAGAGAAAAATAAAAAGTAGTCAAGATACAGAAATTCTAGGTGGAAATTGGTCTAATGTCCCTTCAGTCCTCAGTCGGGATAAGGTATTATTATTATTTTAAATATGAAAGCAAAGATAAAACATTGCATTTAAAAAATAATTCTGAGCAAAGTTTGATACAATAATATACCAAATTAGAAAAAAAAAAAAATAGGTAACCATGACAATTTTTATTTTATTTTGTAATTTCTCCTACATTTATAAAACATTTCTGTTATGAGAGGTAGTTTATCTTTACACTTAAGGAAACTATTAAAATAAACAAAAAATGACCTGTTCAAAGTATCGATTAGAACCAATTTTCTACCAAAAACGCTCATTATTCCATAACCTCTGCCCGAAAAAATGTATGGACATAATAATATAATATAATATCACTCGGAATCTAAAATAAAAACAAAAAAGTCATTCAGCATTTTCTAAGGGCCCCGCAGTTTTCCTTAACTCCTCCCCAAAAAAATTCTGCTATACTGTGGCCCACGAGAGAACAACCGGATTCGCACATTGATAGTGATGGTCATAAGTTCAGCAAAACTCGTTTTCTCCCATCACTGTTACCCGACAGAGTGTATATAACGCGCACATACATTGTAAATTAAACGGCATGGCATACAAAAATGTAAATATACTACTATCACTCTGTGTACAAGACTGCTGGCGGCAGCGCTCGGCGTTCTATACCGACAATTCACGATCAGTTATGGTATAGTATGAGGTGAAGTCAACCGATGCATAGAGACGGACAAATTTCTACAGTTGTTCTCTCCTAGGCTGGAGTAAATGCACAATGTAAAAATGTATCTTAGTTTTGTATTATCTCTATAATCATAATTAGAAAGCAGAATTTTAGGTTTTTAAAAGTCTAATATATGGTGCTAATATGCGCTAATAAGACTTTAAATTATTCTTTTAAAAACAAAATATTTTTTATAAAATAAGTTAAATTAGGTCATTTTACTAAAATTTCCCCCAAAAATTAAGAAATTGTTTTGAAAAATGGAAAATTAAACAATCAAAAGCCGTCAAGATACAAATGCCAAAGTTGATTATGACAACTTCATTTTATTCTTTTCCCCAACATTTATAAAATATTTCTATTAAAAAAGAAAGTTTTTCCTTACAATTAAGTAATTATTACTGGAAAATTAAAAAAATAATCTTTTAAATTATTAACTAGAATCAATTTGCTATCAAATACTTTTTTATTCCATATCACCTCAACACGACTCTTTCAACAAAAAATGTAATGTATACAGATATAAAAAAAAAACATCTTAAAATCAATAAAATCCTTAGGTACTTTGCATAGTCTAAAAAGTGTACAAAGTAAAAAGTTGCACTACATTTTCCTCAAAAATTGAGAAGTATGCATAAAATATGCCATAAATACCAAAATATTCTCTAACCTCTAAAATATGCTCCAATATGCAAAATGAATTTTATTTCTATGAATTCTGTGATTGATAAATCAACCACATTTTCTACCCTTGTTGGATTTTATACGGTCAGTTAAAATATCTAAAAAGTAAAAACCTAAAGATCTGCTCTCTAATTATAATATATAATAATATGTTACATAATCTACAGTATAATATCTTGAAATTCTACACAAACATCAAATGTTACATACTGTATAATAAAAATATAAATAAACAACTTTTAGCTTATGAGGTAGATATAAAAAATAAGCAATTTAAAAGACTGTAAACATTTTATAAAAAATATTTTACTTTTACACAACATATTAGTCAATTATATATTCTGGGCAGAGAGACGAATTTCTTGGTTTTACAATAATGTATGTAGAAGAAATTTAATGATGAATTTAACGAAAATGAAAACTATACCTACCAAAATTATTATTATAAATGAGAACAATTTAATGCCAAAAACTTCGAATTGGCACCAAAGATTTGTTGTAACATAGTATTAACAAGATAATATTAACATTCTTTTTTTTTTACCAATTTCAGTACATACCTACTACACAATAAAATTAGAAAAAAAAGAAAAACTATCGAAAATAATAGAAAGCTATTAGGTATATAATACTATCAACTTTAATTAAAATGGTTTTTTGAATTAAATACCTACCTAGGTATTTCATGCAACAGTCCTAATAGATTCAATATCAGATGATTACTACAAATCACAAACTAATGAAAAATTTAAAAATTAATTTTCAAAATATCAAAGGTACTAAATTCCAAATTTTACCAGAGGGTGCAGCCGCCCCATGTCACTCTCCCTAGTTTACACCTATGTTGATATATGTGAAAATATTGCTGGTGCCTAGCTTGCCTATACCTTGAGCTGGCCCTGAGTATAGGTATAAGAAAAAATAAAAAGTATTAGATATATTATTTTTTTATTTGAATTGTACTTTATGAACTCAACACATTCGCATACAAACTATGTGCTTATTAGATGAGTTTCAACTATTATTATTTTTATTTTATACTCTTTTCCTGAATATTTTATTTATTTCAATAACTATTATTATTGTTATATCATAATATTACATATTATAACTTATATGGATTTAATTGAATCTATTTATGGATTTAATTTAACCTATGTATGTATTAGGTATATTATAATTCTACTTCAGATTTCCTATTTTTATTTTAAATGTACCAAATGTATTTTTTTTACTATTTCATACTCTATAAAAAAAATGTCGTATCATTTCTATAATTTTCACAAATAAAAAAAGATTGCTTAATTTGTTTTTAATAATTAGTCAAAAATATAATTATGTAGAGTGAAATACACCATTTATATAAAGATACAGGAAAATTAAGTAAGTGTAAATGCACAATGCTGTGAATGCAGGACTAGTATGAACTAAATGACATTTCAATGTGATAATGTCATATTTTACTAAGGTACAAAAGGTTTTACTTGTGAAATTAATTATGTATTTTTTCAATTACCGTATACATTATTTATTTGATTTAATAATTTTAAATATTTAAGCGTAATAGTAAAATTAAAACCTATTGGATTTTAATGGCAAAACATTTAAAAGTTATTCCAATAATATGGCTTACTGAGGGACTTTGAGTAATACTATTAATTAAAATATATTTTTTAATTATTTACTTACTATCCAAATTGTAGAATAGAAGTCCAATTTTTGACATTATTGTTATTATAATCATATGTATTTAACAATGAGTATTTTTTAAAGTAAATAATAAAATTTATTTGATATAACAAAAAGTCACACACAACAACATTTTGTTTGTAATTTTGATCAAATGCATTTTTACTCATAAACTACTTAGTATGTCGTATTATTGGAATAACTTTTGCAAATGTTTGTATGCCCTTTTAATATGATAATATTAATATTATAATAATAATATCAAGTGAACTTGATTAATAGCATACTGTCTGGCTACATGTTCTTATGTCCCAACTCAATGTACCCTAATTTTTCTAACAACATATAAACATACTGATATTTTGTGCTTGGAAATTGATGGTTTGTTGCTGGATGACCAACATTGTAATAGGTAAGTACTTATATATATCTTCCGAAATGAGCTCTCAGACATACAGTACAGAGTTGTTGAATGGTTGGTTTCAAGGTTATGTACAAAATGTTGATTGCCTGCCGTACTGCTGTTTCACTGGACTAAACTGTCACATATTGGCAGCATTGCACTAGTAGCTCATCTCACGGATACTTCCATTTCTACAAAGGAAAAACAATTAACATTATATAATTGTACACAATTATCATTATACTATACTCAACACTGGATCTGGAGGCGCCTCATACTAGGGACGCACCATAACCAACTGCTGTAGACTACTGTTATTTGGAACAATCAGTATTAATAATTTGGCCAAGTTCAAGTTTGTCAATATTGAATTACATTGTAATGGACCCTAATTTTGCTAACGTATAAACATACTGATGATATTTTGTGCTTGAAAACTGATGGTTTGTTGCTGAATGACCAACATTATAGTAAGTAGATACTTCTATATATCTTCCAAAATGAGTTCTCAGACAAACAGTACAGTGTTGTTGAATGGTTGGTTTCAAGATTATGTATAAATTGTTGATTGTCTACCACGTTGTTGTTTCACTGCACTAGACTGTCACATATTGGCGGCATCGCACTCGTAGCTCATCTCACGGATACTTCCATTTCTACAAAGGAAAACCAATTAACATTATATAATTGTACACAATTATTATTATACTATACTCAACACTGGATCTGAAGGCGCCTCATATCAGGGACGCATCATAATCAACTGCTGTAGATTATTGTTATTTGAAACAATTAGTATTGATAGTTTGGTCAAGTTCAAGTTTGTCAATATTGAATTACATTGTAGTGGAACCGATCACTGCTATCTGAACCTATGCATTTCCAAAGTCCCTTAAAAAATCTCAAAATAGTCCACTATTGATTAAAAAGTGTAAATCAACATCTTGGTTAAAAATGATTGGGATCCGAGGTTGTAGTATTGGGCAAATTAACATAAGGTATTACTTTGTTCAGTCGAATGTCACAATGTGTGCGAATGATTTATTAGTGTTATTATGTCCAACACTGAGATGAGATGTGAGCTGAATTACGTGACCAATAACACTAGGTAGACACCGATTCTTTTAAATCGGAATATCAAAACGTAACTGAATAGTGCATAATAGTACTTGCTACGGTAATACGCATTGGTAGGCATGTCGTTATATTTTTGATTTGTACTCCCGCTGACATTTCGCCACAGTCCTGATCTTTGGAGTCTTCCCACGTTAGTATTTCGCCAATTTTACATAATAATAAATTACGCCAAGCCACTGTCGTAACATTGAACGGTGGCGGATGTTTTACTTGAGAGATGCAGCACAATTGTGCATAATCCTCTTGAATATATCGAAATTTGATGTATATGGTCGGTTGTGTACCATTTTTCGAGGTCGAAATGACTACGTAAATTCACGTGTAAACAGGTTTTGTTACGTTTTGAAAATAAATCAAAGTGTGGTAAGTTCACATTTATTTACATTTCAGAAACTTTTAAAGCGCAGTAAATCCAAATCAGAAGCAAAAAAAACAGTAAAACCGCAGAGATAGGTCCCTCAATTTTCTTTCTCATTAATTTATTGCCTATCGGAGATATAGGTACAGTCGTTTTTCTTATTTTGCGTCATTATTCAAAATGCATTATCTCCGTTATTATTAAACGAAAAATAAAATATAATAATTTTTAATTATAGTATATTTCGATTAAAGTGTAATTTATATTATACACTGATTATGGACGATAGATACTTGTATTGACATAGGTAAGTAGGTACCTTTTGTTTTTTTTTCTCAAAGTGATTTAAATCGTTAACCAAGGAAATTATTAAACAATTGTAATTTTATAAATTGTTCATAATATTATTACAAGTTTTAATTTTAAACAGGTGATTTTTTTGTGAAACTCTTTTTTTATTGAAAGGTTATTATTATTATTAAATTAGCTGCATAAAGCGTTAGATGGTAATGTTCTTATCATAATATATGAGTTATGACCACAGAATATTCTGTGTTATAACTAAATGACTCAATAAAATTGTATTTTCAATATTATGTCACCAATATAAAACCTATTTTATATATGTATAATGTATATGTTTTACAATGTTATTTAAAAATAATTCGTATATAACTTTAATATAGACGTGCTAGGTCCTATTTTGAATTATTTCCCCCTTTTTTTACATTTTATTAAATTTAAATTATGTAGAGAAATACCTATATTAAATATCAAACATTGAAATATATGAAATTAGATGATTAAAATTATAATAAACAATATTCATATTCATATTTTTGCGAAAAAAAAAAAGAATAAATAAATATCTATAAAAATATCATGTACCTAGGCATGATAATTATTATGTTTTTACAAAACATAATAATTGGTACTATACCTATGCCATATTGTCATTGAATTATTATAATGTATCTATATATAACTAATAGTACTTAAGTATATTTATTCAGAAGATTTATGTATATTAGTTATTTAAATTTGAAAATAACCCTTTTATGATGAAAAACTTAAAAGTTGAAAATCATTATAAATACCTACATTTTTTTATGAAAATTTCAAGACTTTATGACCATTATTTATAAAAAATGTTATTCTATAATTGAGTATTCAATTAACATGAATTTGTGAGACACGTTCCAAAATTCGCACGATTATATTATGGCAAGGAGTATCAAAATTTCTGAGTGGTTAGTTCAACCCATAAAAATACTTTTTGCTCAACATTTAGCATGAATTTGCACTACATACTTTGAAATTTGCACGCTTTACTTCATTTGCGATTTCGGTCATTCGATTTTAGGCGTTCAGCCAACTTTATATATAAGCGTAAATATACCTACACAAAATTATCGTTTTATATCGGAAAAATTAATACCAGATTAGCACCAAATATTTACTGTAAATACATATTACATAATAATGACGTAATAAAATTATAATTAAAAAAAAAAAATTTTTTACCAACTTTCAGTATTTTACAAAATAATTGGAAAAACAGGAAAAAGTACCGAAAATAATGGAATAAATCAGAAAATAATACTGCCTATTTCGCTCAGAGTATTGTTTTTTGAATTGAATATCTCAAATAGATCATAGCAGATTCACCAAGGTTTATAATCATTATTTGTGAAAATAAAAGGTTTGAAAATAAAATTAAACATAGCACACCTGATTTAATCTTATTAAAAATAAATTAGTACCATTGATTAATATATATTAATTATAATTAGATTTTATTACAAAATCTACGGTATGACCTAAATACAGGTTCAATGTAACATATTAGTAGATAGTCCGTTTAAGATGGCGCGATCCCTCACACAATTGTCTATAGCAACGGTATTTTATTCAGTTCTCTTAAATTAGTAGTGTACTTGGATGGGTAGGTACTCGAAAATGTTTGCGATTTTTCCCCACATTTTTCAGTTTTTTTTTTTTTTAATGTAATTATATAGGTAATATAATATTATATGCCTTTAAAAATCTTAGTATAAACTATGATTTAACCAATATATTTAAAATTTATGTATATAATCAATCAATTTTTCACTATAATATGTTTTTTAATGTTATACGACCATTATAATTACTATTCTAATCACAAATATATCTATTTCCAAAATATCAAGGGAGGAATGGTCCTTTCAAATTTTACCAGAAGGGGCAGCCATTCCCCCAGTTTACGTCTTTGCAGTCCAGTAAGGTGTAAATTAATATAAAAATAATAACACATATATGTATTATAATTATGTGCTAACTGGGATAATATTGGCAATATAAAATCAATAGTAGGTACTTATAATATAATTATATTTGAGAAAAAAAAAGCGATAAAAAATGTACTAATGTCAAATATTACTCGAAAGTCGAAAACCACAATTTAAATTTTATTATTCATCGTGCCCAGATGCTGATTATAATATTGCAAGAAACTGTTACACATGTCTAACGTCAATTAGCTAATAAAATAAATACTAGTGAGTTTTACAAAGAACATAGCCTGCGACTTCCAAGATTACATCGAATTGCGTGTACTGATTTAAATTTAGAAAACAAAATTGAATTAACCACTGAATTTACTGTGCGTCAGTCTCCCCACATTTTTCATAATTTAATCACAATTTGTTTAATTTTCAACCATAAATATTTGTACATTTTTATTTTTTTATGTTTAATTTTTCAATTATATATAAAAAAAAACACCGGAAAGGCAGAAAAGCATGATAGTAGTAAGCAATATGAAGAAGAATGTAAATCTATTTACAGAATTAAAACAGTATCCATACACTGTAATATTGAAGTCGTACATGGTGTTTTTGACCAAAAATTTAACATGCTCCAATCCCCTGAGTAGGTATTTATTACTTTTAAATTAAACCAACTTTTCTTCAACTTGATACTAATGGTTATTTTTTTACATTTTTCAAATCTTTAGATTTTATTATTTATTATTTTTTAGTGAATTATTATAAACAAATTTTATGTAATATAAAAATTTTTTCCTAACATTTTTTACAAGACTGGTTTAAAATATTATATATATTATATTATTATATTATATTATATTATATATATGTAAGCACAATGCTATAGCCAGAATTTTTTATTTTTTTTTTTTTGTAGAGAGCACTGAATTTCATTTATTTCTTAATTTAATTTTAATTAATTTTGAGTTATATTAAAAACTTAGATAATTATCAACACCATAAAACAAATTATGACATTGTTTCTTTAATAGCTATTTTAATATCTTCATTGATTTAAAATACGATTATACAAATATATTAGGTACGGGTTATCTAATAATGTAAAATGCAAAATTTTTCCAAAGTTTATAATAGTTTAATAATATTAATATATAAAATAGTAACAATAATTATTAGATATCTAATAATTAGTAAATAGGTACATTAAAAAAAAACATGTATTAATACTAGTCTTATATTTGTGTACAGAAAGTAAACATTTCATGTATTTTGATGTCCTATAGCCAAAAAAACCAGACCAGATTTAAGGTTATCTGTTTGAAATATTTTGTGTTACCTACGATTACATTTAAATATACTATAATTTTCATATAATAAAAGATTGCAATATGAAAGTAAATAGTAAATACATATAAAATATATACAGTTATGCTCATATTTTATAAATATTAAGTTGTAAACTAATGTAATTATAGGCTATAATAATTATTTTTTATAGAATTTTTTGAATTGTACTTTTAGATATATAAGCTTAATTTAAATAATAAATGAGTTATTATTTAAAATATTGACTTAATTTATTGTTTCTGTACAAAGTATGTATTAATGTAACTGATTTTATATTTATTGTACTTGAAAACTTGTTTTATCCAACTGAGGTATCCATTTGTCGAGCATTTTATTTAAAAAATCAATCATGATTTTAGCTGATATACTATCTGGATGATTTTGCTAAAAATGTAAGAAATAACAGTTAGAATGACAGAAAAATAAAAAAACAATTTAAAATGATACAAATAAATACAAAAAGAAGTTCTAACTCCTCATTAATAATACTTACACTATAATACGATATTGGATTTTGAAATACTCGATACAACTCTTTAATGACATGAGTGAGTGATTCATACGATTTATCTGATTGAAAACACTTCCTAATATCATTCAATGATACAGGATTCAAAACATATTCATAATATCTAGGAAACTAAAACCCACAGTAATATATTTATTATTTAATTTAATCTTTGATTACAAACATATGTATGTTTAACGCACATAATCTCTTTTAGGACATTCTCTAAAAGCTGAACTCTGCATAGGACTATTACAATACAGTTCCATTATAATTCGTTGAAGAATATTCCTTTCATTTACACCAATGGAAGTATTAAGGTTTAAAACCTTAGAATATTTAGTACTATTTTCACACATAGTACATGTCCAATTATCTGGCAATGAACTATAAAATATACATCCATTTAAATAATAATAATAATATAATAGAAGTTAGTATATAATTACTCAGCCGTTTTTAAGATTGGTGGTAAATGACAATTCCAATGGTAATTTCTACTACAATTATTGCATGTAATACCACCCTTTGATCTTTTAAAATGAGAATCACAACATGTACACTGCATGTGTGATGTCAACCAAGACTCAACATCAAAATCTATATATATATATATAAAAAAAACAGTTATTATAAGTATTAAATGTTCTTAATATGTATGAGTACTTGTGACTATAATTATTATATCATATACCCAAAGTCACAATATTATACACTTTATTTTGCGTATACGTATTTAAACAACTAAGTTGTCATCTTCAGCGCGTTTACAAGTTTAACAAGTTGTTGGTACGCGCTGAAGATGACAACTTAGTTGTTGAAATACGTATACGCAAAATAAAGTGTATAATATATTGTGACTTTGGGTATATAATATTATAATTATTAAATGTTAGTTGTACCTTCTCTCACAACTATTGTGAACTATTTGGGGCCGACCACACTAATCTTGCACTTCCACTTTATTGACACTCACCAATCTCATACCACTCACTATTACATCATCCTTCCACCGCCTCTTTTTGGTATTTCTCTTCCCCTATTTCCTTCATCATGTATTACCCCCCTTTTACCAACCTTCCTCATTCTCTGTAACATTTTAATCTCTGCTACACTCATCCTATGTTATATAGAATATATAGAATAGATGATGATAAAAAAAAAACGTTGTATAATTTGAATCAATAGAACTCTATAAATAGTACTCCAAAATAAGTTTTCAAATAAACGACAACAAATACAATAATTATGATCTTTTTAGTATTTTAAGAAGGCACAAGAATCAATATAAATCACATATATTATTTCGCTTCTTACCACGTTGACGAATATGACTGTTTAACAGCTATATATTTGATTGTAATTTGAAAATTTCTCATCTATCGCAATACCTATTCTAAACAAGGGTGATCCGAAGACATGTTTTTAGGGAAGCGCTTTTCTAATTTTGTCAAAAAATGTTTATAAATTGCCGACTAAATTCCGAAATACTCCTCAAAACGTGATAAATAGGCAAACAAGTCATTACTTTCTGTTTTTTTCCAACTACTTTCTGGGGGGGGGGAGGTGAAATCGCCTAAAATCGCCCTTGGTTTGTAAATATAAACAAATGTGTAAGATCTTTTTTTGTTACGTTTATTCTACCATTAATTATATTACCAATAAAGCCATAATAAATATAACTATAAATATATAACTACAGCAGTTATGTAATTTTATAACTTTTGAATATTTGTTATAACAGTCATCATAATACATATA
>JAIPRL010005947.1:0-12446 GCA_025469235.1 Pemphigus obesinymphae | reverse complement strand
TTTATTCTACCATTAATTATATTACCAATAAAGCCATAATAAATATAACTATAAATATATAACTACAGCAGTTATGTAATTTTATAACTTTTGAATATTTGTTATAACAGTCATCATAATACATATATATATATTCCCTTTACTACTTTTACTGCCTGTCTCTTTTTCCTTAAAATATGCTCTAGCTATCTCAATCTATTTTTCCTCATTTTGTCCACTATTGAAGTCACTTTTATACTACTTCTTATATATTAATTTATTATTTTGTCCTATCTAGTTACTCCACTCATCATTCTTAATATTATTATCTCTGCCGCACTCATACTCTGTTTTACCTTCCTATCCACTGTCCAACACTCCGATCTGTACATCATTGCAAGCTTCATTACTATTTTATAAAATTTACCTTTTAACTTAATTGCGATTCCTCTGTCACAAAATACCTAATACTTCTCTCCACTTCATTCATTTACACTTAATACTATATTTAATATTTGCCTCAAAACCACCATTCTTCTGTAGAACAGATCCTAAATAAACAATTTTCAATAAAAATAGTATTAGTTCAGTTAAAAAAAAAAATATTTAGTCATATAGTTTGACTTCTAATAATTTTATTGAAAATCGCTGATATAAAAAAGTACATTATTTTATTGTGTTTAAATTTGTATAGAAGTTATATCAAACACAAAATTAGAAATAAATAAATAGGTTTTAATCATATGATTACATAATAATATTTACCTAAATCGTTATCAGTCTCAATATTCTCGTCAGTAATATTATTGGCAGCATATTGTACCTAAAAACAATTAAATGTGAATATTTATATTATATGTATTCTTTGGTTGAATTAGAGGTAATAATTCAAATATCAACTGTTTCATTAATAATAATTTTGATTCAGTGTATAAAAATAACAACCTAAATCACTTAATTAATTCAGTAGACTGCAAATCATTGTTCGTTAATATTTTCCAAACCTAACCTCCTATTATCTAGTATAAATCTTATTAATCAGGATGGAAATATTCTAAATGACTAAATTTTTAACTTGGAATGATTGTAGCTAGTATTATTAAGGAATTTAATAAACATTTTGCTGAAGTTAGAATAAGTATTTCCGAAAATGTAAAAAAAAAATGTTTCTATGAAATTAGATTGGAATAATATTAATTCTACCTGTCATAGCACTAATTCTATTTTTGGAACACCTGTTACTGTAAGCAAATTAATATGTCATATTAAGAATATTAAACACTGAGATATTTACAGTGAAGTAATTTTTGAAGAAGCTATCCTCCACGAATATATTGGCATTAAAGTAAATGGGAAATTCATCAACAACCTAAGACATGCCAATGACACCGTAATCATCTGTAAAGAAGCATGGACAGTCTCAATGTTGCATGTAATAAATATAGACTTGAGACGAATGTTAAGAAAACTAAATTCATGTTAATAACAAAAGACAACCACAATAATTAAATAAAATTAATCTTGAACAATGCCATAATAGAAAGTATATATTCATACAAGTATCTTGGAACATGGATTAACAGTAACGGAGATAACTCAAAAGAGATCAAATGTCGAATTGAAATTGCTAGATTAACATTCTTTAGACTAAGGAAAAGTTTTTCAAACAGAGATCTACCGTTAGATTTAAGAACTAGGATGTTGAAGTGCCACGTGTTTTCTACCCTATTATACGGAATAAAAGCTTGGACATTGAAAAAAGCAGATATTCATAAAATCCAAGCATTTCAGATGTGGTGTTTCTGTAGGATTCTTAACATATATTGAGTTGACAAAGTTACAAACCAGGGTTGATAATATACGCATATAAAACATATATAATGTATAAAACGTATAAAAAAATTTTCTGTATTTTATATTAATTAAAATAAAAAAAAAAGTTTTTGGATTTGCAATTTTTAAATGTATTTTTCTTACTATTAAATAAAAAAAAAGTCATAAGTATGTATCAAAAAAAAGAATGTTAAGAATACCTTAGAAACTTATATTTAATATTTACTATTATTAAGTATCATAATATTATATTACATATTATGTAGGTATATAACATAAAGATAAAATACAAATTCATAAAATAAAATAAAACTGAAAAACAAAATTTAAAAAAATTAAATAAACCTTACAAAATAAAAATAAAACATGCTTGATTACCGGTCTTTTCCTCAAATTTTGAAATTTAAACTATTAAAATAATTGCTGATTATAACATTAATGTAATAATAATAGTACTATAGGTAATACTTAATGTTCATTTGATAAACTCTGATATTTTTATCGTAGGAATATTAAGTAATTTATGTGCTAAACAATAAAGTTCCGAGTGTTTATTTTTAGCAAAAGACCAAAATGCATTTGTTGTTAATGAATCCTCTTTTTAAATAAAGTTTGAAATACTCCAGTTTTATCTTTATATTTTTCTATTATATCATGTTTAATGTTATATTTATTGTGGTTGAATTGGATAAGATGAAGATATAAATATATATGATGATATAATATGATACAAAACAATATGATGATACAAATAAAATGCTTACATTAATTTTATGTCATAACAGTATAAAAACGTATAAAAATAAGAGTTTTATACTATACGTTTTATACGTACCTATAATACGCATTTTATACTATACCGTATTATATGTTACAACTCTGTTACAAACACAGATGTTTAAAGAAGAATATGTAAAGAACCAGTGGTGATGAATAGTATAAAATTTAGAGAGCTGTAATCTTTTGGACATATGCTGAGGGGCAAGAAATATCAACACTCTTACATCACATAATACAAGAAAAAATTTGTGGAATGAGGAGCCGAGGAAAACTTAGAACAAGTTGGCTACAAAATCTAAAAAAATGTTTCGAATCCGACACCAAACAACTATTCAGTGCAGCTAAGAATAAAGACCATATAGCTATAATAATTTATAACCTTCGATAGAAGAGGAACACGAAATAGAAGAAGAATATTAAAGATAATTTCATAATATTTTTATTATCAATTATTTTTAATTTATGTTTATCGTTTGGAGTATATTTTCCTGACCAATTAAAAAACATTAATTATTATTCCATTATTTAATCATGGTGATGTAAGAATATATAATAATAATAGACATAAGTAAACATTAACAATTTGATAAGATATTTGAAAAATGTATAAAAATTAGATTAGTAGAATTTTTAAACAAATATGATTTTAGATAATTATCTACAAACCATGCTCGATTGAACATTTGTGTGTATGCATCTTGGGTTGTAACATTTGTGCACACTAAATTTAGTATATCACTTGCCTAAGAGCACTGACACCATTTTCAAATGGTAATATCGATCAAACGGAGGGACAAATATTTTTTTTTAATGATATCTATTTTTAGTTATACATAGGTACTAACAATTTAACTCATATCTATTTTTTCCTTTAAATTAATAAATATAAGATAATATTCTTACAGAATTTTTACTATTTGATGTCATGATGTTGGATAATCTTGAACCTGGATATGGAATTATACTTCCAACTGATTGAATAGCTATAATATAAATACATTTATAAATTTAGTTGTTTTTTCTTTTACTAATAAACTTACTAGAAATGCAATTTTCCATAGATTTTTTACGTTTAAATCCGAAATCAGCTTCTAATTTTAATTCCACTTGAGACGCAAGATGTAAGGTATGATGTTTAGCACGCTTTAGTTTATTTGAGACAATTCTATAATAAATAAATTCTATGCTATATATTCTTATTCGACTACCTTAATATTTAATTTTAATATAACATACTTTACTACATTATCGACTTCATACAAATTATTATCGTACTTCATAATATGCTCTGTTACACCCATAAAATGTATATTTTCTTTTTGAACATTTTGAATTATTTGTTTATTTTCGTTAATTGTTTTGTCAAATTCTAAGTAAAAATTATTAACTTGATCCTTTAGTTCAATAGTACGTTTATCAATTTCTTTATGTAACCTAGAAACAAATGATTAATTAAACAATAAAAATGTTAATATATCTTATAATATAAAATATTACTTATCCATTTCTAAATCAATTTGTTGATAAATCGACACTTTTTTATGTTGAAGTTGTGAAAGGTGTTGACCTGTTTTGTTTAAATACATGTCATAGTTATCAATGAATTTCCTGTAAAAATGTATGTATACAATTTTATTTTATTTTTAAACAGTTTAAGATTATAATAATTGTACACCTACTTTAATTCCGTTTTCTCTAGAGATAAATTTGTTTTAATTTCATTGTTAAAATCATTAATAGATTTATATTTATGATATTGATGTGATTGTAAGAAACACATGCAACACATAAACACTGAACAATCAGTACAACACATTTGAATCTGCTTCTAAAAAAATAGTAATATAATGATGATAAGTACCATTTGGATTTATAAATAACAATTTGGGCTTTAAGGATTAATAAAATAAAGATATTTATTATTATGTATTTTACACGCTTTCTTTGTTTTTTTTTTTTTTTTTTTATGACATAACTAATAAATATAAACCTATAAAAACATACAACAAAGACAATAATATTTTAGGAGATAACAGTAAATAGTAAAATAATAAGCAATGACAATGATAGTAATATAATAATGAATTATAATTATCATAGTTGACTGATTATTGTCATTTTACTCATTATCTATCAGAATTAAATTGAATTATTGTAAAAATAAGTTATCAATTATTGTTTTATAAACTAATTAATTTTTTATTCTAAAATAATTATATTTTATTTCAATTGGTTTAATATTTTAAAACTTACATCTGAATCATCTGTACAATGAAGGCATTTCATACATGTTTTTGCTGGATAATCCTGCATAGAGTTTGAATAATGACATTCCACATTATTTACTACATTACTTAAATGTACCTGTTAATATAAATACATATTTTATAAGTCAATCATTAATAATATACAGGGTTATTAAAAATGATTCATTTGATTATGAATTATTATAGCGTCACGACTGTTGATCACAGGTGATCTGTAAACTACTGGATGGTCAAGTTTTTGTTATTGTTATAATAGAACATTTTTGGGTGCATCTTGAATAGGTAAAATCATTTTGAATAACCCTGTATTTTAAATAATAGTAATGATTATCTTTACTTTTGAGCATGGTGTGCAATAAAAATGTATACAAGTAATGCATACTTTATTTGCTATTGAATTACAAGTTTCAGTAGTACATATTTTCATACTTGGTATAACCGGTAACTCTGGCATATCAATTAATTCTTTTGTGACAGAAAGACATTTGCACTGTATAGCTATAAATTATTATCATATGTTTAGTTCTTAAAATTGTTTCTCACAAAATAATACATAGAATAATTAAATATTAATATCAAATTGATGGTCTAGTACACATAATATAATTAAGGGGGTTGGAGCCTGGTGAAATTTTGGTTGAACACATCATATACGACTTCCAAAATTACAGCTTATTGGATCATACGATTTTAATTTTGTAAACAGTTTTGGATTCTTCATCATTTTTACAGTGTTTCTTCACATTTTTATTATTTTTTTATAAAAAAATTAAAAAGTACAAATATTTACGGTTAAAATTTAAATAAATCGAGATTAAATTTGAAAAAGGGTGCAAAGATAGAAACAGTGAATTTAATGGCAAATTCAAATATGTTTTCAAAATTAAAATCAGTAAACGTTATTCGACGTAATTTTGGAAGTCGGGAGTGGTGTTTTATATGAAAAATACTAGGTAGTTTTCATTTTAATAGTTAATCGACATTTAACATGTGTATGTGTATAGGTAAGTTTTCCCCGCACTTGACGAATTTACTGCAATATTATATTTCTTATTTATTTATTTTTCAAATATTTATATTTTATTAGAAGTTACATAAATAGCATATCAGTTGAATAATAACACCTATTACCATATATTACAGATTTTTGTAGATAATATTTTTTTAATTAATTTAAAAATATTATACATTAATTTACACTTAGGTATTTACTAGGCTGGTTAATGATAAACAATGACTATTAAAATTAACTACTAATGTTTGATGTATGTAATTTACACCAATAAAAATTGATTATTCTTTCAATAATATGCAAAAAGTGATAGTTATGATTGTTTTGCGATATTAAATATATATTATATCGTTCTCACATAGCATTTTAGATATTATAAATTCTAAAATATTCCAAATATTTTGAATATCTACATCACTGACCATCATACATCTTTTATAAAATTTAGTTTGTAATATTTTGTATAAATGTACCTACTTATGAATAGAAAAAAAATTTTCATATACTATTATATTTATATAGGTAATTATAATATGTATAACATATCTATTTATTATTTTATGCAATTTTATATTAGTAATAAGTGTATGAATCATATTCTTTATAAGAAGTTATGGTCTGTGATTTTAAAACATGGGAAATACAAATTACGATACATATTGTTTCATATTTTCAAAATATGTGTAAATATATTAATTTAATTTTACAAAACCGATTCCATGATATTATAATCGAGTTATGACGTTACGTTATAAATTATTACATGTATTATTGGTTTAATCTTGTAAGTTATAATATAAACTTGAGTAGGAACTAGATATATTGTACATAAAATTGAATATTAAATAATAAATAAAATAAAATAGGCTGCAACACCCACACACGCATAGTAGGTACTAGATACATACTACAAAGTACAAAAACTGTATGCTAAATGAAATTACTACAAATAACTATTATAATTATATAATAATAATAGTGTTATCGTATATAACTTTTCTTTGAATCTACTGCTCACACATACTAATGTTCAAATACACATTTACACAGGAACACGGCCAAAACGTGCATGCTACATAAAATACCTAATCATTACTCCTTAGAATAGCTGATGTTCCAGCCCCCTTAAGTGATATTTTTAGTTAAAATTAGCTAAATGCTAGATTACATCTTTCAAATTATTTTCTTTCGTAAAATGTGCTAATATTATATCTCCATAGTTAATATTTTTAATCTAATAGTTGGTCTATTTGATTATACACACAAAGTTTTTATAATATAAAACCACATAATATATGATTTTACAATTGATTTAGGTAAAGGTTAAAGTAATCATATTATGCGAGATTAAAAAGTATTTATGACTAATACGAAAATTACTTATTTTAATTAATGAACTTTTATTATGGATCTTATGAAAAATTTAAAAAACATTACCTATTACATTTGTGAACTATATTGTTGAAATGTTTAGTTAAATTAGTTTATTTACATTGGAAGTAATTCATATTGGAATCTCATCATAGACCATTATTAGCACTGTTTAGAAATAAATGTATTGCAATTATAGCTTCGGGTAGGATTCAGAGATGGGCTTTATATTTGCCTGAGTTTAATTACTCATTTGGATACATCAAAGAAAACGACAAATTAGCAGATGCTCTTTCTAGGTTTTATCTTATGCAGAAAAAAGATGTTGTGATAAAAATCAGTTAGATTATATTGATTTTATGGAAAATTGTATTCCAATTAATTATGAAGTAGTAAAATTTGAAAGCAAAAATGATAAAGTATTAAGTAAGATTTTTAGGTATATTAGGGAAGGATGTCCTGAAATTATAGAAGAGCTAAGACCTTTTTCAATAAGGAGAAATGAAATCAATTTTAAAAGGGGAACATTAATGTGGGAATATAGGTTATTGATTCCGAATATATTAAGAATTGCAGTATTAAGAGAAGTACATTCAACATATTTGGACCATGTCTAAAATGAAAACCCTATGCAAATCTTACATGGGGTGGCCTGGGTTAGATAGAGATATAGAAAAATTGATACAAAGTTGTGAGGCAGTTTACAGTATAGGAGTAAACCAGCAAGAACAAAATTAATAAAATGGGAAGAAGTGGAGTATACAATGGATTGGATTCACATGAATTTTCTTTATTTGCAAGGTAAAAATGTTTAAACACCTATACTAAATGGTCAGAAGTTATAAAAAATGAAAATTATAAGTAGTGGATTTATAATTGAAAAACTTAGAGAAATGTATGCTAGATTTGGTTTACCAAACTGATAATGAGCTTCAGTTTTAGTTTTTTAATTTGTGGATTTTTGTAAAAATAACAATATTAAATTTATAACATCACCACCATTTTGCAACCAATGAGCCTGCAGAAAATGCTGTGAAATATAAAATGGAATTTTAAAATCAATAAATTATGGTAATAATAAGAATGTAATAATAATATATAGGTAATATATATAATATCACGCTTGTCCAGCTATTGTTTGCTAACACATAAAGCTACTCTACATCGGGTGACTAGTGAATTGCCAAGTATCATAATATTAGTTAAAATATTATGGACAGGTTAAAACAAGGTTAGATATTTAAAGAATGTACCCATTAGAATAAGATGATATGAAGTATGTAAAAAAAAAAACGGTTTAGATATCTATATTTAAAGGAAGGAGATAGAGTCTTCACTAGGGATTATTCAAATCCCAACAAGGGGTGAAAAAAAGGTTAGGTTAGGTAGTTGAAGAGGCGTACGGTGAGAGAATTTATGTAGTTAAATTAGATAATGAAAATACTGTGTGGAGAAGACATATTAATCAATTGTTAAAGATTGGGTATGTTAAGGAAGATGAGGACAATATAAAAATTAATGTAAGTAATAGCTCAAAAGAGTTATAAAGAATAAGTGAACCATGATGTTAGGAGACCTAAAGGATTTAAACTAATAGATTAAATTTGTAAAAAAAAATGTAATCATAATGTTTAGTTATAATCAAAATTTATTTTATAATTTAAGTTATTATAATTTGTTATAAAAGTAAAAGTATATTGTAGTATTTGTAAAACTAAAAGAAAATTAAATAATCAAATAGATTAAAACAAAAGTTAATCCTAATGTTTAGTTATAATCAGGTTGTTTGGTATACTTAATATTGTTATTGTTATAATATTTAATTTATGTCGTAATATTTGTATGTAAGTCACTTATGGTCGAGAAAATTAAAAGTGGCCACTAGTAAATGTATTAGCAAACCATTTTTCTTGATAAGAAGGGGTTCTCAAACTAAAACACTAAAGGTGTGAGTCACACGGTCTGTCTACCGAGCTACGCTTTTGTATACGTCTTTATTATTTCTTTTTTAGGTATATTCTGGGTATAAATGAAAATAAACCGCCAGGGGTTTTCGCATCAGAGCCCACTTTTCATTCTCTTAACTATAGGGTTAAGGACTGTGATAATATGTGATAAGAGATTATATTATTATTATTGTATGTACTAGTTTATTATTGTATTAGTAGTTCTTACTAGTTTCAGATTAAGTTTATTAATTCTGTTATTGCTTGTCGTAATTAAATAAAGACTATACCTATAATATTAACATTGAATATAGTCTATAATTTCATTGTGCTTGGTACTATAGTTATATTATTAAATAGTATATAAATTATATATTAAATATACAAATAATTACATTTACTTGAACTGATAGATTTTTGCATACAATTATTACAAATAAAATGTAAACATTCTAACATTTTTGATTTCCCTTTCAGTAATTCATTACAGAATACACATTTATTTGCTGACAAATTATCAACTTCCATTTTTAAAGCATCTGAATCCATCATTCTAAAGCTGAAATTCAAAATATATAATTAGACATTAAATTTTATTTGTAATTATAGACAATGAATTATTATTATCTACCTATATTCAATATATATCCAAGTTCATATTATAATTTTAACTGAATTTAAATACAAATATTTTCATTGGAAATTGTAGAAATTATACCTGACAATTACTAACCTTTAACTTATTCAATACAATATTATTATTCAGGCAGGATATAAATGCAAAAGC
The DNA here is from genome assembly GCA_025469235.1 of Pemphigus obesinymphae. NCBI lineage: Eukaryota > Metazoa > Arthropoda > Insecta > Hemiptera > Aphididae > Pemphigus > Pemphigus obesinymphae. Next base: position 2,471 of record JAIPRL010005947.1, on the reverse strand, counting down.
TTATTTGTATACTTTATTAAGAATTAATTTTTATTAAAAAAGTAAATGTATATCATAATTTGTAGATATTAATGCTGAACAGTTCAATAAAATGCATATAAATTACATATTACTTAAATTAATATATAAAAAAATAATAGAAAATTAATTTATAAGATAATATATATAATGGATAGACACAGAATATAATTTACCTATGCCTATGTTAATCTATAATATATTAGAGGTGTGATATCTTAGTTTGCATCTAGACCGAAGAAACATTGTAGTCAACAACATTAAAAAAAAAATACATATCCAGACCAAGATAACAAATGTATAAACGTTTTGTACTGCATATTTAAGTATGAATAAATATCCAAAACAAAACCAAGTCTATATAAAATGCAATATAAACATATTTCAATATAAATTCTAGATGGATACCAAAACTGCCATCCAATAAATTTAATAAAAAACAGGTTGTTAAATTCTCTAAAAATAATTTTTTATCTAGACAATATTATGAATAATTATTTTCATACTAAAATACCTATTTAATCGTTCAACATTATATGTTAAATTATAACCTATTGTTTGTCATATAAACAAAGTAATACATTTACAACATTATATTTAATAAATTATTATTGTTGTCTTGATACGGGGGGGGGGGGATAAACTGTGATCTATGGACCGTGTGTTTTAGCAAACGAAGTCCCCCATTAGACTCCCAGGTAAAAAATGATTACCAAACCAATCCAATAATTTGGTAGCTATGCTTGTCATAGATATCCAGAACCATCTTTATGTGAAGTTTAGGAAATAAGAGGATGTAAAACTGTTAAATTTTAATTATAGTTACCTTGGTAAAAATATAATAAGCTATGCATCCCATTTGTAATAAAAACTTATATTTGCATAATAGAACCTAATGAAATATAGTATAAAAATGAGACAAACACTTACTTAAAGTAGCAGATGAAGTGTAACCACGTCGATTGGCCAGAAAGATCAGATCAAATTTTTTACTTGAATTTACTACTATGGTTCTTAGATAAGTCTGGTGCTGAAACAAAATATTAAAAGTAATGACTAGGTACCTACATTCTAAACCAATGTTAAGTACCTACTTAATAATGATAAAAATATTGTTTAAATTAAACAAGTACTTATATGTGGCTATTCAGTACCTAATTAAAAGTGAAAAAATATCATTTTTAAATGCAATTTATCAAAAAACAATAAATTATATTAGGTAAATTTAATTTCTCTAATAATAATAAATCGCTACCTTAACCAAATTCGATTTTTAAGAGGACAGTATAAATACATGTCTGATATTAATGCAAATAAACAAATGCAACGTTTAGAATAATGTGTAAACTATTACGTCACGATCACAGTCGTTTGAATGAATCAAAGTTGCACTAGATACGCAGTATTTGAATTGTGACGATTTGTTAAAACATCAATGAACAAATTTAAAAATAATTATATTTTTGACTGAATTTCGTCGGCTTAATAAAATAAATCGTCTAAAAATGATGTTAATCGGACGATATTTTACAAATAATTATACCCAACTGCAATACCTAAAACAGCTTAAAATTTAATAGAACATGATTTTACTGGAACATTCGAACAGAAATCGGCGAAATACCTATCGTGATAATCGTACACTTGTATAATTTACTTGAAACTCACTTACTTTTCTGTGCTTGAAACAAATCATATGAAACAATTGACAAACAGTAAAATACATTGCAAACCCGCAAAAACATTCATGTTGCGTACAGTAAAAACAGAATACTGCGATACAATCACTATAGGAAGACTTACTACGATAATATGGTCCAGACTCGCAAAGACCAAGAAAAAAAACCAAGAAAATGACCCCCCCCCTCGAGAACGGGACCCGGTCGAAGCAACGCGCTCTATTTGTGAAATTATGTAACAAATAAAACGACAATATATTAACCCTTTTGGTACTGGCGGGACGTTTGAGCCCCGGACACTTTAATTGGTAATAGAAAATAAATGCCTTAATATATTGGTATGTTCTGGCCTGGCGGGACATCCGAGTCCCGTCTAATACACGTTGAAAAAAAAAAAGGGAAATATACTTATTCTTAGACTATTTATTTTACATTGTAGCAGGGAAAAACCTAACCGTACTCTTATCTGCCAGTAATTGTATTTTTGTATATATATTCTGCGTATATAATCTGTTTACGGACGATGCTAATCGTGGGTTTATTTTTCAATACTTCTCCACAATGAAGTAAAATGTGTTTGGTCGTCATATTATCCATATTTACGAAAATAATTAAGGGGCCTCGCGACTGGGTTGAAATATGTGTAGAAAAGAGTCTCCGCATTTCTCAAATTTTGAAGCCGCATATTATCCGATTTAGGTTCTGAAAAATGTTCTAAAATTGTCATAACCTCCTCGATGTTTTGTCATATCGATTTAAAAAAATTAATTTCCA
>JAIPRL010005946.1:0-29628 GCA_025469235.1 Pemphigus obesinymphae | reverse complement strand
TTATAAAGTCATTATTTTCGAAATTACGACGAAATTAAAATTCTCGATTTTACAAAATCGTATTTTTCGTAATTTTTTGGTAGTTTTTGCTTACGCATTAAAAAACTATTATGAAAATCGAAAAATGTCCTCTCAAAAGTACCAACTAGATGCAATTTTCTACCGGAAACCGGGTATGAGTGTAAAGATCGGAGTACTCCTTCTGGTAGAAAAAGTGTTTACAGAAAAAAATAAAATAAAAATAAACATCATTGTAAAACCATAAGCTTCCTCGCTACGCTCAGAATCTAAAAATTAATAGATTTTTCAACAACTTATAAAACGTATAATTATGCTCATATCAAAAGTTGGTTATGTAGGACGTGAGTTAATTTTTGTTCTTTATTATTTATGTTTTATTTCATCTTTTGATGATATTATTTTCAAATTGATGAAAATGAAACATTCATGAACATATTATTTTTTAAACAAATATCGTATAATTATACCATAATAAAAATGATATATATATATTTATATTTTTAATTTTTTTTAATTGAATTTTTATTTTCTGAAAAATCTTTAAAATTTTCAATGGGTTCTGTATAAGCAAATTGTACACAATTTTATGCAAAATATAAATAATTTAAAAAATATATTTAAGTACATTTTAAAAGTAATTTATATTTACTTTTATATTAATAGATCTTTGTCAATACTACTTTTTACTGTTGTGTAATCACGATGTTTGTTTACAAAACTGTTTCGCGATAAAATATTTTTCTCGGGCTGTAGTTGTAATTAAAAAACAAAATTTTGACACAATATTATAAACAAAATTGTCCGTGTTCTGCAGTCATCTTCTTTTTTCGACATCACAAGTATAAATGATGTTAGACTCGTATATTGAAGTAGACCGGTCGGTCTACTTGTCCCTACCGGTCCAATACTGCCTACTTTTGTGGTCTAAATGTCACCTAAATTTTTACATCCGGTCTAATTGTCCCCTTTTCTGTCTTGTTGTCATCTCCGGTCTAAATGATCCTTCTGGCCTAATTTTCACCTCGGTAGGGACAAGAAGACGCCCACACCGTAAATACGCCACTAGCCTATAAAAATATGTATTATGTCCGCTTAATATATATTTAGTCCTGGTAACCGAAAAAATATAAGTAAAAGTTAATATTGTTACTCTTTTAAAATACCTAATTTTAAGACGGCTTTAAAATTTCGCCCCCCTCCCTTAGATTACCTCTAGATTCGCCACTGCACCCGTGCCCACCGCCCATGAATTCGTCTCATAATTCGTCATGGCACAATTCACCTCTTATATCCACAAAGTAGTTGTCCTAAAGTTTTACATTTTTTGTTAAAATCATTAACAATCGGTATAGGTGCCAACCTAATTAAAATCTATACTGTTTTTTACAAAGGATATTATTACGATTATACTTTAAATTTCAATGTTTATAATATTGAATTTACGCCATTCGGATCAATTTAATACTGTGTTTTTGTTTTTGCATATTAAAAAATTAAATAAAAACAAATAGGTATATGTATGTGTATAGCGAAAATAATAATATCGATAAATAAGCACGTTTTTTAGAGTATAATGTACGGAAAAAAATAATATAGTATTATAGTATGTACAATAAATAGGTATATGTACTTAAAAAAACTCAGAAAAACGCATAAACGCATTTTGTAATATATAATTAGTACATATATTATATTATATTGACAATGTACGTTTACGGCATTTAAATGGAAATTTATCATTTATTTACATATATATTATTTATTCATGTGGGTGTGCAAACTTTGTAACCTATACAGACTGTCGACGTTTATGTTGTTGAATAAATTTATTTTATGAGGTGCGTCAATTTTTTCCGAAAATAAATAATATTATAAATAAATCTATTCCAATAATTTCTAATATATACAATTACTGCCGAGTCCGCGCGAAATTTGGACCATTAAAATGTAATACAATTATTCGTCACAATACGTATATTGTGAAACAACGTGAAAAATTAAACCGTTGAAAATGTCTTGAGCAATAAGATAATTTAAAGTACCTACACGTTATTGTAATGAAATTAACTACTTACATAATTTAATTACATTTATTACTATTAAATACTATTTGAAAATCATTTTGAGACAAAGATTACTGAAAAATAAACGACAACAAATTATAAAGTAATTTTAATAGCAATGCATTACCTATTTTAACGTGTAAGAAAACAAAACATTTAACTTTGAAAATAAAGTTATTCCATTAAATTAAACATTTGGGTAACGGAAATATGAGGTAACATTTCAAAACTGTAACGAATAATTATAATTTTGTTACTTTTAAAAAGTAACGTGTCCAAGACTATAATAATATAATGTAAAAACAGTTTCCGATCATTTCTCTCTGATGTAATGCATTTTATATGTTTTAATACTATATAGTTCATTATTTTTACAAATATTATAATACTTTATATAAAAACGGTTTTTATAGATTCTGAAAGAAGCATTATGCGTTTTTTTAATTTGTATATCTGTTCGCAAAACATCTAGTAGATATAAAGGCATTAGGTAAATTGCGTCCCATTTTCATAAAATTGCATCCACGTTGTGATTTGAAACTAGTTAAATTTTGCATCCTTGTCATATTATACGACTAGGTGAAATTAAACTGGGAAGCAATTCGCCCAGTTTGATTCCACCCATTAGCATTACCCAGAAGACACCACGAGGAGATTGTCCGTATAATCACGTATAATCATCCAACAATTTGGTTTTATTTTGAATTTGTTGGTCAAAATCATCAATCATTTATGTAAAAAAAGTAAAATTATAAAAATATATTATGTACATTAAATTAAACTGATGAAAATGATAACGAAACGACTTTGATGTATATTTGAATCTGATCAATAATTATTATAAATTATAATTTATTATTATATTCAAATATTTTTTGTAAATTGAAATAAAAATATTTATTCGCAATTCACGTAGTTAGGAAAAATATCCGAGCCGTAATTCATCTAACTGCGTATTAACTTTTTTTTTTCGGGACTCGCAATTCACCGATCACGGTTATCGAATGCTCTCCATCACTTAAGTACCTATATCAATTTTTCAAAAAATAATTTGTTTAAAGCTGTAATATAATAAGTATTAAATTATATGATGTAATATCGATCACATGTCACTCACCATTTTAACCTTTTTCATTTTCCATTTAAAAAAAAAGGGTGTGAAGTTGACATTTATAATAAATTATACGTGGATTAAAATGGAAACCTAAGCTTTATTTAAAATCCTATAAAAGAGGATGATTGTTTTAAAGCCAAAGAATAAATAAATAAACTGTATTTTAAAAATATCTTATGGCATTATGGAATATAGATTCATAATTTACAATGTTTAATTAATATATTTAATACTTTTTACTAATTATAAAATTATAATTTATAAATATATATATATATATATAAATACCTGTAGATTCTGTTAAATATTTATGATTAAATAATTATACACACATATTCAAAATATATTTAATGATCGACAAAATTGTATTATTATGCATGCTCATTTTATAAAGTCGCTGATAACTATTATTTATTTATTATGATACACTATGAAGAAAAAATATATTGAAGTTTTATATTAAAAATGTATAATTAAATCCAATAAATTTAAAAATTATCAACAATTGTCAATAAATGATTATAAGAGTGTCAATGGTTAATCAATTTAATGTTATTTATTTATTTTAAATATTATTACCAAACCATAATCAATAATCAAAAATCAGATAAATTTAATTTTAAATATAATAAGCAACACGTTTAGGATGCAAACCCCTGTAAGTACAAGCCCTTTGGATTATGACAATATGTAATTACAACTCCTTTTAAATGTGACACATTATGTTCAAATCTATTTGAGTACGACAAATTTTGAGTACAAATCGTTTACCTCAATTTATATACTTTATTATCAGGATTCGCAATATTTGGTAACTGAAAGTTCTTGGAAGATATTGTTGTTTAGTTAACTTTTTAAAAATGTCTACTGAAGCGGAAATTCCTTTATTTCCTTCATTACTACAAATTTTCTTCCTAAAAGGTATTGCGCAAACTTTCTCACTCCCCAAACTATACTAAACTAATACTTCTTTATGTATAACTGCATAATTTTTCTTTCTGCCTCATCGTTCATCTTAGATGCATATGCTACAAGCCTTTGCTTTCCATTGGAATACATCTGGAATAAAGTTGCACCTATCTAATAATAATCAGACGTATCACACATTACTTTTAGTGGCAAGCCTAAGTCATAATGAACTAAAATCAATTCAGATGCCATTGACTTCTTTGACTTCTTAAATGTCTATTTACATTTATCATTCTACACAAATTTCACTATTTATTTTAATAAACTATACAATAGTTGTAATATCGAAGAAACATTAGGTATAAATTTGGCCTAATAATTTATCATTCCAGTACCTATATATCTTCACTTCTGTCACATTTGTTGGTTCTTTTGCTTTCAGCATAGCCTCTATTTTCGACATATCTATTTTTATACTTTTTTCCCCAAATATGTGGCCTAAATACTGTGTTTTTAACTGAAAAAATATACACTTTTTCTTATTTAATGTAAATCCAACACTCTCCAGTGTCTTAAACACCTCTCTGAGATTTACTATATGTTCCTCTTCATTCCTACCAGTCATTATAATATCATCTAAAAAATTCTTTACACCTTTCACACCTAGTAATGTATTATCAATAACTCCTTGGAATTTCGTAAAATTTCGTACCAAATGGTAATCTCTTGGTAATATATACATACCATTACTCCACGCTAATAACCTTTGTGCCATTTTGTATAACTCTAACTAATTATAACTAATATCTAATTTATTAAAAGCTTTACTTAAAGAGCCGTTAACAACTGTTCCATCTTAGGTAAAGAATTATTAATCGCTTTCAAGTACTTATTCATCTTATAATCAGCGCATAAAAGTACTGACACATTCGTTTTAATAACCGGAACTAATGATGTCTCCCATTCGCTCGTCTCTACTTTTTCTATTATTCCTTCTTTCTCTAATCTCTCCAATTCTAATTTCACCTTTTCTTTAAACACAAAATGTACGATTTGTAAAATATCGGTTGTATATCTTCCTTTACCCTCAACGTCACTTTTTCATGCCTATATTTCCCCGTTTCTTCTTTAAATGATTCTACAAACTTCTGCATTAATTAATTTAATTCCACTTGGGCATCAAATTATTTTTCAACACTATTTAAACCACTTATTTTTATATTTAATTTTTTCATCCAATCTCTTCTCATCAAGGCTCTATTTCCATTTTCTACCACTAGTATTTTACCTATTTTCTTTACACTATCATAATTTAACCACACCAATCTCACCACAAGGTTTCATCATAGATCCATCATAAGTTTTTGATTCAAAATTTGTTTATTCTAATTTAATATTAGGGTAATTTACTTTCATATACATTTTTAGGCAAAATCAAAACACCACCTCTGATTCAATATTTTTTTCTATTAGCACTTTCGCCATATTTGTTATATTATGCATAACTTTTTCAACTTTATACACGTCATATTTATAACTTCCTCATTCTCTTCTACATTTATAAAATTATTTATATTTGTGTTACACATTTTAGGTAAATGTCCAATGGACTTTCACAATTTACAACGATAAGTTTTGTACTTACAAGCCATAAACACAGGGTTAGATAATCTATACGCAAATCATTTTTTTGTTGACTTCCCTGTTATCCAATCACCTGTAGATCCTTTACTACTTCTCTTCTTGAACGGCCATTGATGGTTAAACACATTATTTCCTTTTTTCGTAGACCACTTATTACCATAGACTGTTTGTCCCATATTATGTACTAAATATCGTCAACTCTACCAATTTGTTAAATTCCGCTTCTTGTTTTTCTTCACTTAGTCCATCCTTAATTAAACCATCTCTGAGTCGAATCACAAATTTGTCTTTCATCACTTTGTTAAAATATTTTTAAAAAATTTGCAGGACGACACTGAATTTTGAAAACGTGCGTACCACTCGTTTGCCGATTCCTGTGTTATATACCGTAGATTTTAAAATTTTTCTCTTTTGCGAAACACCGAAATCTTAGACGCAAACCGACTATCAAGCACTGAACATAGTTTTTCATACGTATTAAGATCTTATACATGTGGTCAGTGATCACTAATACAAGTGATTAATAATGGTTCCTTCATTTCTTCTGGAATCACGTTTGCCTAGAAATACTGTTCTATTCTTTCTTGGTATAAAGTCCAATCACCGTCTATATTGAACTCTGCTAGCGTGCCCCATCGTACCGTATACGACATCTGCGGTAATACCTTCATCTTCTTCCATCCCTTTTTGGACAACCTTTGGTAGCATAATTGTTTTTCGACAAAACTTTTATCTTCGTCATCAATTGTTATAATGTGTCCTTCATATTATAAATATTTAAAGAAAGATATAGAATTTAATTAATCAATAATTAACAACTCATGTGTAAATTGCGAGTATGTGACGCCCTGTTGACTTCATATATATATTTTGTATAAAACATTATATAACATCCTACTATCATTGAGGTTAATTTCAGTGTAACCACTGCTATATATGTTACAGTTTTGGATACATGTATGATTTTATAAGCCACTTTTCTAGGTTATGTAGGCAAACTATTTTTTATTTTTTTAATTAAAAAAGACTTGAAATATTTTTTCCATTATATATATTAAGTTGTAAAAATGTAAAATGTTATTTCCTACATAGCTTAAAATAAAAAAGGTTGAATATAAATATTTAGACCAAATTTAAATCTAACTATATTGGAAGTACTAAAAAAAGCCATTTTCTTTTAGCAGTTTCGTAACAATTTAAGGGGAAAATTCAAGAAAAAATTAGGGAACATTTGGAATTTTTGGGAATTTATATAGTGGTTATGTCTCCCCTGAGCCCAACTCAGAAGATTCATGTGGGGGGGCAGTAGGTAATTATAAATCTAATTTTATAAATATAAGAAATATATTTTATCCATGGTCCATTATTAAAACATTACATTTTCTTATATTGGTGATACATTGATTATTGTAATTGGTAACAACATGTTTATTATTATATTATTACTATATTGTCAGTAAACACCAAAATCCATTGCAAAATGGTTATTTAATTATAAATTAATTTATTCAATTTACATATACATAATGAATTGCATATATTGTCAATTTTCTTCTCCAATAGTCTTAAACAAAAATTATTTAAATATAAATTCTTCATATTATAATAATGATATTTTTTCTTTAATTCTCTTAAGTTATGTCAGTACATAACATTTATTCGGGATTCAAACATAATATAGGAGAGCTGAGTCAAAGACGAGAATTGTCAAGTAGATGTTTTTGGATATTGAATTAACGAAATTATGGGGTAGTGGACACGTAGTAAATATTCACAAAAAAAGAGCCTGCAAAACAGACCTTGAATTATGTGTGAATTATGTAGATATTAAAAGTCACTATAAGTTTTTTAAATGTTTGAAATGTAAATTATTAACAAAACTTTTGGCTCATTTTACTAAACAAATATGTGACATAGTTAAAGTACGCCTACGTTATATTCGTTATTCTTCATTATACATTTGTCACTGTACAATTATTATCATAGAATAATATAATAAACGTAAAGCTCGTCTAATATAATGTATAGTAATATGTTTTACATTGTACAAGCAGCTATATTCTTCCATGAGCACTTTCCCGCGTGTTGTGTGTAAAATAGTTTTTGAAGTATTTGCAAACTATTACAAAGGTGGAATTTATTTAATTTTCGGTAAAAAATGTTTATGTTAACCGAAAAAGTTTAACCGTCGGCATTCGTTGGACGTGTAGCAGAAAAAACGGAATTGCATTGAAAAACCAACTGATGTAAAAAAAAAATAAATAAATCTATTAACTTTGATGTCTACGAACTATATAAATCGTCAAAGAATTGTAAGTGTCGGAATACAATTATTAAAATATACGTGTGGGACGAATCAAATCACAAAAAAATATTGTATTATATTGTATTCCATCAAGGAAAAAGATTTTCAAAGGCATAATATAACGAATGAGAAAAAACCTTCAACAATCAACGACTATTCGATAGAACCGAAAATAAAAATAAAAATAAGAAATAAATATTGTCTTTTTTTGGTGTTATATATTAACGAGATCCCTATTAGTCATTAACAAGAAAAATCAATTCCGAATCGTTTTTCTTTTATACGGCAATGGAAGCCACATACGTTCGCCTAAATATCAAAATATATTAGAAAATAAAGTGTAAAACTTTGATATTTTGGTGTTGAGTTACTTGTAGAATTATTTATATCTATACGTAAAAGTTTGACTAATGGACAAAACATTAAATATGTTCGTCCTTCAATTCGTAACTATACCAGCTTTAAGTATTACACTGAAAAATAAAATATTTTAGGACTGAATATACAAATTATTCGGAGAAAATTTCCATAAAATTAAAAAAAAAAAAAACCATCAATCTAATAATTAGATAAATTATATACATTTATAACTATAAAATGGCAAAATTGTTCATTAATATTAATCATCCCATCAAATTTCTAACTTTAATATTTTAAACCAATTATCTATCATCACAACTATCGAAAAATATAAGTTTTCGATTTATACTTACGCAAAACTATGCAAAATCGTTTTATTTTACCGAAGTAATTAGGTATTAATGCTTGATTTTTATAATTTTTACCTCGTTAATTAAGTTAGAATTTATCTAAAAGTTCGATTTTTATATTTTAAAAAAAAAACTAATAGGAACTAATCAACTATATTAACTCATCGATTAGAATTTGTCAATACCCACGATGTGGTTAAACTTCGAAAATATATTTACACTAAATTTAGTAGTAGACATCCGATGAACACCCGTTTGGTCAAGCAACCGGTTATAAAATATTACCATTTTAGACAAGAAGTACCCATTGATAAAAATACACATCATAACGTGTAACAAATAACAAAAATGATTCAACCCCATAGTCTTAGGCCCCGAAATATTGATTTAAGCTGGCCCAAAATTATTTCAAGCTATGTGTTTAATTTAAAATTAATAGAAGCTTCCTACAATACGAAAAAAATTGAAATTAAATTCCTAGTTATGCACATGATCACAACATAAATATTATTGGCGACTGGAAAGTTATTTTAGATCTAAAAAAATTTTAAAAAAATATATATATAACGCGTTACTTACTAATTCATCTAAAAACTTTTCTATTTGTACAATATATAATTTGTTATTTTGATATATATTTATTTAAAGATCTTTTTAAAATATGTATCATTTTTTTTTTCGTGAATATTTAGAGGAGAGGCTCTAAAATCGTTTCGATATAATTTATATTTTCCACAAATGGTTTTTTTCTATATACTATTCGTACATTTTGTAAGAGACACATACGACTAGTCTCGGTGTAATGTCTCCAGTGGCGCCAAACACTCCTTTTGAATATCGTGAATACAATATATTATACATAGCTCTTAAATGAGGGTAGTCACATTACGTACGTGGTTAATTTTGGTGAGATAATAATTTTCACTTGAAATCGACCTTTCGCTTTTCGCCCACGTTCCCGCAAAAAACATTTTGTTAAACTTCAAGTTTGTAAGTAAATTAATATTTTATAAAGCTATTTAACTAGACAGCCCTACATATGGAAACTGCTTTTATTACCCTCCGAAAAGTTTAGGTGTTATTTAAAATGATTTAATGACATAACAAATAATATATCATACATAATTTTTATAAAATATATTGTTAATTTAATAACATAATGAAAAAATTATCATATTGGTTTAAAAAAATTTAATTCATTTTATAGGTGTCACAATCACAAATAATTATTGTCCCGCTTAATTCTGACGAATTAGCTGCCGATATAACAAAGTGATAATTGAAAATGAAATTAATTTTGGGGATGAAATGACAATCATTTAAATAGTCACGAAAATCAACCATTATCTTTTCATTTGTAGGACAATAGAAATATCCGAACGTCTTCGAAAAAAAAGTAGGCTACATTTTTGGGATCTGAAAATAGCATACCAAAAGCCCCAAATATAATCTTGATATTTTACAGTATGTACTGTCGTAGTTGAGCCAAATTGTTGAAACTTTATATCCATCCAGTTTGGGTCAATCCTATTATTTTTCATTTTCAGTCAAACTTTATTTATACAATTTTATGAATATTTTCGTTTTAAAATCAATAGTAACTTTGACTAGCGATAACATAAATATACTTTTTGATCATTTTAGCAAACAGAGTAGGGTATTTATGGGGCAGATGACACAGATAGATCTGCCTTCGTGGATTTTTTTAAAATATTTATGATATGATACTCCTATATTTACAGTATATTACCATTACTATTGATACTGTCGATAACCATATATGCATAATAGTAAAATATATATAGTAGAACTTGAAAAGTAGAAATTTAAAAATGAAAATTGTGAAATCAATGTCAATACATAACTTAAACGTTTTAGGTAATTGCGTGAAAATATATTATTATTCTTCTTCTCTTTCGCCTTTTTTCCCCAACTATTTGAGGTTGGTCACACCAATTATATTATGTAAAAATATCGGGAACCGTTAGATAATCAGCTATTCTTCTAGCGAAAAAAGAATTGACTTTTGAGAAGAAATACTCTGTTTCTATTTTTAGAATATATAGCTTTTCTATTTTATTTTGTACACAAACGGTTTACTCATTTTCAGCTCAAAGAAATTAGTTAGGCCTTTTTAAAATAATCATTATAAAAACTAAGTCTTTTTTATCAACTTTTTTTCTTATAATACTTTTATAACTGAAATATTTTATGTAAATAAATGTTAAATTTCGAAATAAGGAATATATACAAATTTAAATTTTAAAATAATCTAAATTAATTACACAGTCCATAATTTTCCTAATTTGTTATTAAGGATAAATAGTATATCGAGTTTTTATAAGGATTATGTACATACGATAATGTAAATATTGTAAAATAATTTTACGGTTTAAAAACACCGAATATAAAATCATAATACAAAATTTAACAAACCACTTCATCGGCGTTTTATACATTTTCAAAACATTAATAATTATTTTAAGTACTTTTAATAATTTAATAATTTAGCTGAATATTTAGAAAATTATTAACTCCAATTAAAGTGTCTCCAAAATCTATTCTAAAATGTCTCTGTTTATTTTGCGATATTATGTTTTTTTTTTATTTTTTTTTTTTTATTGACAAGTATCGTGAATGTCGTGATTAAGTATAGAATAATAAAAGATAATTTCTATACTGATACGATACAATTTATAAATTATCTTTACTTTTTAAATGTATTAAAAGAATTTTAAATTGTCATTTTCATTTGTATAAATCAATTTCCATATTTATCAATTTTATAACTTTGCTCTAAACTACTTTAACCAACTAAATGGTCTAAAGTTTAGATAGTTTAGTTATAGTTTAGATTCTAAACTACAAAAAAAGTATAGTGTACAGTAAATACTAAATACTGTATTCTGTAATGGTATACTAAATTCCCAGAGTCGCATGAGACACAAAGTTCGCATTTCGCAAGTTGAGATTTCTGTTTTAGGTATTTTCAAACTGTTGAAATTTTTAAATGTCTATTATTGATCTGTATATTATTATTTTGGAACATATATATTATCTGTACCTCATGCAATATTAAAAATTGGTGTTTTAGAAACTTTTGTTCTCCCCCCTGAAATATATTTCTTGTTTATACACGTATCAAATTTGAGTCATATAACGTCACTAGAGTCATCTCATTTCATCTACTATCAATGCCACTCATATACTACTTCTTATAGGTACACTAATTTCATATTTTGTCTTCTCTAGTCACTCCATTTATTCACACATTATTTCTGACTTCGCTGCAGTCTTAAAAAATTTATAGTTTAATCGAATTGGGCTCCTTTTATTACACAAAATACCTGACGATTTTCTCTATACTTTGTCCGTCTGCACTTCCTCTTGTATTTCATATCTTTCTCTATTCACATATTTCTGTAGAATATATCCTAAATCATTTAACTGCATGAGCGCCGCCAAGATATATTAATATCTAATAATATTTGTTATTTTTTTTATACTCAATCAATTTTTAAACAGCTCAGGAAAGAAGTTTTTCAAGTTTCAAACGCCATCGAGAATAAAATAGTTCGTGAATTTTAGTAGTTACTCTAAATACAGTTAAAACTGATTTCATTTATATTTTTGAATATTTTCGAGGAAAACTCATGATTTTTTTTTTTGTAAAATATCGTCTAATAAAAGTTATAATTTAAAAAAAAGCTAAAATTAAACATTGCAACTAATGCGTGTCAGACGATATATATTATAAAATTGCTATGAAATACATTAGAAAACATTCCTCCGGTTAAACTTTATAATAGTTGAGTGTTTAAATCCTAAAATATCACAATAGTTATTTCGTTTTATGTGGGTAAATTAATAAAAGTTTTATTAGATTATATTAGCGAAATATTAAAAGTTAATGTTATTATAATATTTTGGTGTTGAGTTACTTGTAGAATTATTTATATATATATAATATATAATGTCATTACTTATTTCATATTTGGAATGAATGGCAATGGAATGCGATAGTTTTCGCCTACGCGTAGGTACTTATGCGTCCTCCTGTGCTACCACAGATAAATGTTAAATTATGATTAGGTATTATCATAATATACTATAAAAAAAAATAAAATAAAATCGTAATATACTCTACAAAAATCAGGGTTACTGTACAATAAGAGTCGACGGGCTCTGTAAACATATTTGATATTTATACGAAAACTATTAATTTTTATTAATATTAAAATATAATATAGTCTATAAGATATAATGGACGTACACCAACACTAACTGCATGATAAAATACCTAATTATTTAAATAATTATGGTATCTACAACACCTACTTGATTCTCGGAGTGCAATAAACGCCATCACCTATCGCCGGTGCAGTACTCTGGCTATAATGGCTAAATGGCTTTATGACTTCAAAGTTTAAGCGTAGATACGTGCGTTTGCCGACGTGTGAAATTCAGAAATGTGGGCGAAAAAGGAAAACCATTTTATCATATATGAAAAAGGAACGTGGGTGAATGATTGTGGTTTTAGGCAAAAAGTCCCATCAAGGTCCATCAATCTATAACGGCAAATACAATTCTAAAGTGTGGGTCATATTTTTAACTGCTAAAAAAACTTTCGAAAATTCTTTTGGGGCCACTGAACATCATCTTAATAATCGCACGTACTCGCACTTGCAACAATCACTCATCGATCATACCACAAATAGTATAATGGCTTCGATTTTGAAAACAACAATTAATGTTTTATCGAAAAATGTCTATTGCACTGATAATATGTTTCACTGTTTAATTTTGTACATTTTCGTAAAAATCCAAACAATGGAGATACATACATTTATTTAAACAGTGTGTAAATGATAAGAAGTGAAAATTATGTGATTAAGAGGATGCAACACACCCACTTTTAAAGGCGTTCTGTAAACTCAATTTTCATTAAATTCGTTGAAAAATGAAAATCTTACAATTGCAAAATATTTAAATTTATTTTAAAAGTAATTTGAAAAAAAAACTGTGTCAGTACTTTTTTTAATGTTGTGTAATCACATGTCAATCGAATAATTTTGTATATTTTGTAATAAACATACTCGTGAATTTCCATAATTGTAGCTTTCTGAATAAGTATAGACAATCAATGTATCTGAGTTCTGAGCAAAACTAAAGACAAGAAGTCAAACCGTGTTTTCCCCAAATAGAATTAAAAATAAATTAATACACAGCTTTTTATGAAGACTGGAAATTAATATAAAAATGTTTTTTATAATCAGCTGTCATTTATAAAAAAAAAAAATATATATATTTAAAAAAAAATGTAGTGAAAACACAGAAAACATCACTAGGAAATCAGAACTGTTTTTAAAATTAAAATCTAATTAGATTAACACCTTTAATTTATGGAAGTACGGAGACCAAAATCTATATGTTGCGTCTTCTTAAAAGTGTTCCTATGTAGTGGGCGAGTAAACATCAGTGAATCTTATAATAATAAAATTATCGAATAGTCGTTCATATTTTGATTCATCAAAAGTTTGTCACTGAAAAATAATTACTTTGAAAAAAAAAAATCGTATTACGTTATTTGGCGGTATATGCATGAATTAAAAGAGGGACACACATCATTTCCGTTTCATTTAGTAATTTAACCCCATTTTCGGTTCTTTCCGGTCTCGAAACTCGGAAAATGATGTGACTGGCTCTTAATTTAAATGAGAATTCAACACCCAATTACATAGTCCGAATTATTTTTATTTTTTGGGAACTATTTATTTAATTTCGAATTTCCATATTCGCAAATTTATATATTTAGATTTTTCCAATCCGTTCATTAGTTTTCGTCGGATTCTATACACCCATGTGAGAATTTCGCACTGAACTTACGAGGTACTTATGTTTATTAGTAAAAGCTCGTGATTCCACCTAATTATTCGTATGTCCTCGTCATAACGGAACATCCCGTTTAGGTTAGGTTAGTATAAGTAAAAATCTAAGGGGCTGGCAAATACCGGGCGATTCTTTTAACAGTAGTTGCTCATTATTTAGGAAAGTATTTACATTCTGGAAAATAGTATTTGTAAACATTTTTATATCACTATTATATTTATAAATATTTTAATAGTCTTCTCCTTGGTATTTTCACCCTTACCAGTGTACCCAAATTAGCTATTAACTTTTTATTTTTAAATAGCAACCCTCTTTTTCTAATTTCAGAAACATATTCAAATATTGTTTTAATTAATTTTAGCATTTATAATTATTCTTATTTAGCACATAAAGTTGGGTGTTTATGTGACGGAATGCGTATTTTTTTTTTTTTTAAACCCGTAGCTTTTTGTGAATATTAATTCTATTAATATTGAACACAACCACGTTAGATAACTGAATTATCCATAAATCAGTCATAATGTGTCAATTTCCACACGAAACACAATACCTTGTGCATCATTCAATTTATCATATGGTATTGTTCATTAATAATTGACGAAGTATCTATTGATATTGATATTTATATTGATAGCTACTGCTCTTGAAAAATTATGTATTCTTCCATATAAACAACTAAAATTATGTGTCTATATAGCTTAAAAATATCTTACTAAATAAAAATTACAAACCGTACAATTAATTAAAAAATGAACTAAATTAGTAGCTAAAATTAAAAATAGAGGTTTCCGTTTAAAAATCAAAAGTTAATATAGTTAATTAAGGTACATTGGAAAGGGTAATTATAATAGGTACTTATAAAATATTAATAAACATTATGCCATATGTTTATTAATTTGAAAGCGTCGAAAATACTTTGCAATGCTAACGTAAATACTATCTCAAATATTGACCGTTTTTTATTAAAAAAATGTGTATATTTCTTATAAAAGAAAATTGAAAACGAATTTAATGTTATTTCGAAAAATGTATATTTGTAGTTATTGTGATAAAAAAATATAGATGTTGAAGTACGTTTACTTTTGTTACGTGTAATATTGTAAAATTGTCATTTATTTATATTACGGGTACATAGGTACGTGTGTGTAATTTCAAAAGAGCATATTATGCGTTTAAAACAATAGTAGCTGAAAACTTATTAGTTTATACAGTTGTATTTTATCGTCAGCGAAATTCACGATGAGACTCCCTGTTGGCTGATAGCCAGGGTTTCGTCCCTTCTACAACCCCTTTTAGTCCTTCTTTTCGATTTATAAGCTTTATTTAAAATCCGTGCATGACGGTCGAAAGGTCAAACTTCCTGCCAACCATAGTAGTAAAATCTAAACTAAATACTAAAACTCGAAAGTCTCTCTATATATGAGAGCGAACTGTTCGGTTACACATATTGATTTAAAAATTATACAACATTTTCTAAATTAAAATAACTTAAATAATTAAAAATTACAATGGTCAATATTCAACTGCTTAGAGCATAAAATATCGAAAAATTTGAATTGTTCATACTTTCTTCGTAAGTATTACCAGGACGTGTCACGCACAGAACATCAGATGAAAAAGCGATTTCAAAATTTTTTGAAAAAAAGTCAATTTCTACGAGTGTTTGGTGGAAATCAATTTTTTTAAATATCACCACTAAAAAAATTACAGCTTAATACATTTTGGAATATTTATAAATATTGTTGTGGATATATCAAAAAATTATAATTCAAATTAATTAAAATAAGCCTTCGACAAATAATAGTATTGAATAATATCTTTACAGGTCATTGGTCTTTAAATCCGACTTATTTTTGTAGTATTGAAATATTACGTAAATATGATTTTGAACAAATTATGAAATAAAAATTATTCTACTATAGTGACAGTCACAGAACCGTAGCAACTGAATATTGCGCCCGGGGCAAATCTTCAAAATACAATATCCCTTTTGTTTAAACACAAAATTGAAAGACAGTTCTTTTTTTAAATAACGAGTTACATTTTTACTGTGATTTTTATAGTAACTTTAAAGACGTCAAATTTATTTCTTCAATCAATATCTTTTTTCATTATTTACAAACAAAACATGATTAATTAGTTAGGTAATTTATATCTTAATGTAATTTGATTTTAGAAAATCTCCAGTCTGTTCAAATTGGAATATTAGGTTAATAAATTATCGTTTGTTATAATAAAATAAATAATAAATGGTCTTTTTGTATAATGAATAATATTATATCAAGTAGTAATTAGTAGTATTGATACTTAAAAGTTAAAAATTAATTACATACAAAAAATCGAAAAATTACTTGTACATTGCTGAACAAATTTGGTTCCGGAAAATTGATATCAAATAAAAATGGATCGATTAAATCAAGTCTTTTGGTCGAAAATGTATTCACAGAATAGAAAAAAAAACAATAATTATTAAAAACAACATTGTAAAAAACTAGCTTCCTTGCTCCAACTAAATATTTTACTCTGCTTAGAATCTAAAAGATCAGTATGTAGTTTCTAACTTTATCTTTTCTCCTTCGCTTAATCTCCCAGCTATTTGAGGTATTCTAGTCATAATCTTCTACTTAATTGAAATTATTGGATCAAATTCGGGTGTTTTGTTCTGCAGATATTTTTTTAACAGAAAAATATAGAATATCCCATATTTTCCAATCAACAATCCTTCAAATTGATGTAATAAAAAATCAATTCAGTTTTAAGTTTAAGATTTTAAGTTTTGTAAGCGACATTAAAAAATTTGTTCATCATCCATGGTTAAAAAAAATAAATGATCTAAACGTTTTTGAATCTTGCACAAGTATTACAATTTTGATATTAAAATTTACTAGCTGAAATTTGCGGATCGATTTGAAATGTTTTTTAAAACATTTTATAAATATTATTTTATTAGAAAGATTCAAAACATTTCTGTTATTACTATTAACTTCTCTTCAACAAAATTCCAAATTTTTCCTTTTTGAAAAAAAACCGATATAATTTATTAATTAATTTAATAATTAAGTAATAATTATATTACCGATATAATGTCAACGATAGTTTTTAATATTTTAGATTAATACCTAAAGTGAATTAATACCTTAAATGCATAAACAATATTGAGGAAACTGTTCCTCGATCATGGTTAAAAACCCCAACAATTTACAAAATTTTAAAACTTGTATAGTAGACGTATTAAACACATTTACGTAAAAATTTGTAAAGACCATGCTGCTCGATATCTATGAATCATCTAATTTAAAATTTCTATGAATTCGTTTTGTTTAAAAATAGTTTTTGTCTGCAAAATTCAGAACACCTTGAATTTTTAATTTTTAATGCCTCAAAATTGAATATTTTAAATATCAAATATCGATTATTTTTGTAATTTCGCACTCTTTGGAATTTTTGAGTTGTAGGCACCTTTTATTCGTACATAATATATATAATATATATACCTTAGATATTATTTCACACCATATCATCATAAAAAAAACATATTTCCTAATTATTTATAGAATCATACCCTGTGTACTTCTTACAAAATTTTCTTCAAAATCATTTAGTCTTAAAAAAAGCCATTTTAAATATAAATTTTTTTGATATAATATCATAGTCAAAGATGGGCAAGTTATGAACAAATTAATTTAAATCAATCCAAAAGCATTCAATTAAACGTATGAAGAGTATAATTCGTTACGGTTTAAATGATTTAAATAAAAAAAAAAACCACTAATTAGCTTACTTTGCACAGAATCTATAAGATATTGACTAACTTAACTCAATTAAAAAAAAGGTTTATTAATATTATTTCCCCTATTATATAACTTTAATCATTAAAATTAATCAACAAAGTGTAATGAAATTTTCCAAATTCTATGGTTATTTAAACATTAACTATCCACTTATTAATTATCATACTTATTGTCATATTTGAATTTCGATGGAAAATAATATGTACAATGAACTTGTAAATTGTATGCCCTCTGCAGCAATTTGTTTTAAGACTACGTTATATACGAGTTTTAATAACATTAAAACACGTCAAGCTTTCTAAGCCCAAAATCTATTCAAGATCGTAGATTTAAAATTTAAACACAATATTATGATAATTGATAAATGACAATATTACAAAATTATTTTGATAATACTGATAATGCTGAATACAGTTTTTTTTTTAATAAAATGATTTTTTTTAATTTGGATATTTGACGTTTTTTAATCACATATTTAGGATGTTTAAATATATTTATCGAACAAAAATTCTATGTTCGGTCATACTTTAAGATCTCGTATTTTATTTATAGTGTACTTATATCTCTTTTGTGATAATTTTAGATCAAATTGTGATCAGTAAACCACAAATAATTATTGAACAAATGTCGTGATTACACAACAATAAAAGTGGTACAGATTTGAGACTATTTTTAGGTTACTTTTAAAATGTATTTAAAATTGTTTAAATTATTAAATTTTCATTATTAAAAAGAATCCTATAAAATTGCCTATACAAAACCCCTTAAAAATATATAGTATAGCATCCACTTAATTGCAGTTAACTGGATGATTATGAGAGTTAACTGTGAAAAATTAAACGAATACAACAAAAATGCATAGCTAGTTCAATAAGTTTTAGTTATTGAAAAAAATTATTCATGAGTTAAAGAAATTGGAAGCGGCGATTGTGTGTATCTTTCTATCATACACGTAACATAGAAATTTAGGCCATTTCTATTTCCAACAGCAACGTACCGACGGACCTAATGATGCGATAACGATTCTAAAAATGTATTCAAATTTGTCATAAGATTTATTTTAGATCGACTTTCCCACATTTTTGATTCTGTCATCCTAAGTCCCCCTAAAACAAAGCTAATATATTCAAACATTTAAAAATTGACATTTTCAATTTTTGTGAAAATTGAGGAAAAAAAATTTAAAAAATGGGAAAGTCTGTCTAAAGTAGATTTCACAACGAATTCAGATCAGTTTTCAGAATCCTTATCGCACCACTAGGACAATCCGATATGTTGGAATTGGGATATAGTGTCTATTCAAATACGGTAGCTGTATTTATTGACATGTGCTTGTGCGTGCGAGTGTGTGCACTAACATTATTATTATTATGCCAAACGTATTTACACACACTAAAGACCAAATACTACTCACACAAAGACACTACGTAACGCGAATAAATCAAATAATTGCCTATACACAACCCCTTAACTTATGACCGTTTCCAATTATAGAGTAATATAGAAGCGGCGGTCCCTATATCGACTGTGTAGCCATTTAAAGTTCAACACGGATAGGTCGGCAAACCGTGCCAAGAGGAAAACCATACCATATATTGCTAATATTATATGGTAATACGAATAGGATTTTTGTTAGCAATGGTTGGCAGTACTTCTTCGAACTTGAATCTTTATCACTCTTCGATTCCTTATCATCTTTCGGTCAACTGCCATCCACCGGGCAAACCGTGCCAAGAGGCATTATGCATTGCTTCTCCGCTAGACCACATTGCGTACATTCTATAGATTGATAACTTTACTGCACTGAATATGATAAACGCCCGTTACGAAGTCTCTTGACTGTTTTGTAATAATTTCAAACTATTTATTATTTTGATTTTTGTTTCTGTTAATTTTTATTTATTCAAAATGCCGAGTTTTTGTTTTTTAGTGTCTTGTAGAACCAGAAATAATATTTCAAAATATTCAAATATTTATTTTTATATGTATCTATATTATAATAAGATGTATCGTTTAAACAATAATATCATATAGGTTATCTATTACAATTGCATTTTATTTATAGATTTTTTGAAATTATTATTTTTCATTATTGTTCAGCACTATGATATATAGGTACCGTTTAAAATATTTTTACAAAAAGTACCTAAGTCGACACCAATTAGTTAAGGAAGAGAGATAGAATGAAGGAGAAGAAGAACCTATAGGTACTAAGGTTAAAAATTATAAATTACAAAACATAGTGAATTCAGTTTTCTTCGTATTGTACAGTTTTTTTTACTATAAATATTGATAATTTTTTTTATTATTCGACACCAAATTTAGGTAAGTGTACTCACGTGTACTTTAGTTATCTACATACATTTATTACATATTAATATTATAAAATTACTTATTATTTTATTAATATAGAATCATAAACCGTATACACATATAGAATAATAATTAGTAGATCTATTCACAGAACATTATTGAAAAACATAATCGGCTACTATATATTATTATTATATATTGTATCATAAATATGTGTACAATATTTTTAATCCTTAAAATTGGTAACACTCCCCAAGAGGTAGTATAAAGGCTTCGAGTTTGTAACGCGGCCTCTAATATCAGGCACCTAGGTCTCCAAACTCCTACCTACCCTCCAAAAACCGCTCACCCAAAGCTCCGCCAAATCGAATGGGTCTCTTCCCCCATCTAACCACACCCAATAAACAAACAAAAAACAAATAAACAACAGCAATTTCCAACAACCCCAAAAACAAAAATAAAAATCCAATAACTCAACAAAACAACTCAACCCACTAGTAGAGGCAAAAGCCTGGCATAGTATAAGACCCTTTAGGTCGTCACCCAAGCAAAGCAAAGCAAAGCGGCCTCTATTTTACTCTATGTTTCCAATCCTCTCGAGCATGAAATTTAAAAAGACGAAAGATTAACACATGCCGGTTACTTATTAAGGAACATAGTATAGGCAATTTAATTCACACCGCCGTCGTGTCCGCGGCCATAATATGATTTATGATTATGTTTTATATAATTCTCATCACTAAAATGACCTCACCGGTGTAGGTGATTTGTAGAACTACCGTACTTATGTATTTGAAAGAGGACAACATTTTTTGGGTCACATTTCAACTGATTTTGTGATTTTAAATTGTGTACCTATGCACCTAGTACCCAGTGATGTTATGAACTGTTCGATTTTCGAACCAAACTCATCATAAAATAGTGCTGTTCGAATATCGAACCAAGGAAAACAAAATTGAACCTAATTTGTCGAAAATCGCTAAAAAAGTAAATATTTTTAGGATGGACGATAATTTTTTCCATAAAATATATGAGTAGGTGGTACTTATTATCAACAAATTCTCGTTATCGTTTATCAATGTAACATGATATGATGTACTTATTGAAAATTATTTACGAATCATATACCTATATTCCGTAGTATGCTATAAATATAGAGCGATGTTTATAAATGTTTTAAATTAGAATCGATCACTGATTATTCTGACGAGTTTTCGGCGGGATCCGCAGAAAATATACATTAATCGTAATTTTATTCGTATACCAATATTCCTGGTACGATACGAAAATAGATTGTCTTGTCGTCTTATTGATAATACACTGCTATTCGGTAAATTCATATATATATATATATATATATCAGTATTCAGTATTTTGACGATCGTTTTTCTAGAGAAAAAAGAAGCTCTTGAGTTGCCAACTTTTAAATCAATTAAGCGCTAAAATTGTTTTTAATATTTTTTATTTTTTTGAAGTTCGGTTCGGGTTCTATATTTAAATTGAATAGTTCGGTTCGGTTCGGGTTCTTTGAAATTTGATAAAATTCGGTTGGACCTCAAAAATCTGGGTATCGTAACATCACTGCAGTATACATTTTCAGCTGTACAAAACTGTAAAAATAAACACGAAAACGATAAGTACGTTTGTTAGACAATTTAGTTTTATCATTACAGACAACGGAAAACTGTAAATCCGAATTAAATGCGACCCGTCATCGTTATATAATTACGTAGTACACCTAACCGGCGCACATTCGTGATATTATTATAGTTAAATGTTGTAATGCCCACCCTTTGCGAGCAATATTACCATACCCGCGTACGTATTCGTTCAAATGAGCATCATTGGATACGGTCGTGTTTCGAGTTCCAGTCATTATTGCTGCGTTTTCGGGGCCCGACAACAGAGGGCGGTCGGACGGCGTTCGAACACGTTTGTCTGCACGTTGCAAAGAATCCTTAGGCTCCACGTCCTTATCACGCATGCGCGCAGTCCATAGATAATAAATAAATCTATATTATCACCAAACTAAGATTATATTATATTATAGGTATATCTTAGTTCGTGATCATAATAATATAAATTTTGTGTGTAAAACGTTGATAATAAGAATTATGCTTATTAATTAATTGAATTAATTCTTTATTATCTATGATGAACTTAACAATGACGAAATAGATTAAGATTTCAATTTTTATGCAAGTTCTTTTTTTCGTCATAATGTATTTTACCCAAATTTTAAATAAATTTCTTAAAACATGACGTGTGGATAGTAATGATTTTCGAAATAGTCCCATCACCCTACAGACCCCAAGTATTATAAAATGATTGTTAGTCACTTTCCATAAGTTTGAAAAAAAAGTTCATCAATAAGCATAAGAAAGAAAAAAATTTGTGTACAAATTAAAACGTTAATCTATTCTGTCATTGTTAAATTGAATAGAATTTTACACACTAAAATTTATATCACAGATTAAACATTTAATATTATGATTAATATAAGAATGTATAAGGATAGATAATATAGATTTATTTATTATCTATGGTCTGCGCGCATGTGTGATAAGGACGTGGAGCCTAAGGATTCTTTGCGACGTGCAGACAAACGTATTATGTGACCCAAAAACTGACACTCCATAAAACCACTTGCAGCACTCCTAGCGGTAAAAATTATAAAACAGTGTCGCCAAATGCAGGGAATATTAGTAATAGTTGTACTATAATAATAATAATAATAAATATTTTGTATAAAATCATTGATTATATCACAATAATCACTATTATGTTGATAATACAGCTCGTAATACTGCTAGGAGCGCAAGTAGTGGTTTTTTGTCAGCTGATATAGATTCTCAGTTTATAAGTCACATTGGTTTACTATTTAACACGGGCCGATGAGCAACCTGTATATCTTAAATCGTGATATAGGTACATTATCTGATTTTATCTTATGAACGGAACTATGCATGTTAATATTGGTATTTCGGTTATCATATTATACATAGGTACCGGTATACTGTGTTCTATTTTTAATAATATTTATTAATAACAATTTGATAAAGGAGTGGTATTATTTTGTAATTGCCAATTGACAATTGGTATTATCGTAGATTATTTGATATTAGTATATTTACGGATATTTTATCGAAACGATATTGTGAATTGTGATCTGTGTAATGTAAAGTATTTTATTTTTGAAAGACGTGTGCTCATCGTACTCTTATTTTGATTTTTGTTTTATTTAAATTATAATAATTATAGTAAAATAATATTAGGTGTATCATTTTATTTATTTATTTATTTTTGTTATTACCTGTTAAAAATAGTTAAAATGATATGTGTGTATTGTCCTCGTGAACGTGATTTAAAAAAGCACAATATTACTAATTGGAATCGTCATGTTAATTCATGTAAATTAAAATATGATGCAACAAAACTTTGGACAAGTTTTTTACTAAAAAAAAATTGGATGCATCAGGTAATTTTATTTCACTTTGACATGATATTTAAGTAGGTATCTAATTAAGTACCAATTTTATAATGGTAGGTATACCCAGGGCCGTCCCAAAGAAAGATTTTTTTGTGGTGGAGTGAAAATGTCAAAAAAATAATATAATACTTCTCTTCATAACATAAAATAAGCAAAAAAAAAAAAAAAGGTAATCAACTTTTTTTCCATTTTGCCGACTATAATTTATAGTTTGCAGACTTAAAATTCCGAAAAATACTTAATTTCTCGACAAAATTCTAAAATTCTGCATTCAAAACGTGAATAAGCAAAAAAAAAAATAAAAAATCATCGACTTTGTCTACTATTTGCCGACTGTTTTCCGATGTTTGGGGTGTTAGACCCCACCTCCCCGCGGGACGGCCATGGGTATACCTATATTAATATGTTTGGAATAGGGATATCTTATAAGTACCTACCTACTAAGTACTTGTTGACTGTAATATCTACTTAGTTAAAACAATATTTTCTTTATGTAAATTTAATAGATGTAATAATTGTGGTTCGATAAAAGAAATACATTTCATAATAATTAATATTTGAGCTTTACGAATAAAGAAATAAATAATTATAATTAATATAAAAGTATAATATAAATTAAAAATAAAAGTTAAACCTAGATAACCGTGTTACCTACCTACAGATAAGTAAAATAACCAAAATACAAAGATAAATGGTTAATAGATAATTTAAACAGTCGTTAGGTTTTAGGGCCATATAAAGTAATAGAATGGATGAAAATTTAGTTTTTTAAATTTTAATTAGGTACCTACAATTGTTATTTATTGTTCATTTTTAATTACATTTCAAAAGTCTGTAGTTTACATGATAATAATAATAATAATAATAACCTATGATATTAAATTTTTTAATTAGGTATGTACCTACCTACTTGTTATATTACATTCTTCAAAAATTTAGATACCTAGTACCTATTGGAATTTATTAACTTATTTAATTTTTTGATAGATATTACTATAATAAATCAAGTAATTTGTGAAAGTTTGGTTTTTGTAAATCTAAAATTTTATGTCAAAATGCACCTCAATTTCACAGGCTTTGGTTACCGATCCAAACATTTCCAGTTAGGTACCAAATTTTTTACTGATATTTAATCGATTGAGTTCTAGGTACTACCTAAATATTATTTCAAAGTCCTTTACTATTATAAGAAACCTGATGAATTTGGAATACCTACCTATATAATATAATTATTAACTGAGTTATAATTTTAACAAATTTATTAAAATTGAAATAGGTACTTATTATAGGTACGTAAATATGTGATATTTTGACACATGATTGAAAATGATGACAGTTTTTGATTTTATAAAAATAAAATATGCCATTTAATTAAGTACCTATACCATGACCATTAAACAATACAATTTTTCAAAACGTTAAGTCAAAATTGTACCTGATTTTGTATTTTATTATTTATTTTAATTTATTTTAATGTATGCAGGCCTAAATTAATTTTACGTTCATAGATATGTTATAATTTAAAAAATTAATAGGTATTTAATATATTTAAAAATATTGTCTGAATTGTAAAAAAACATATATTGTATTATTATAATTAAATACTAGGTATAACATAATATTATAGAATAGGTATACCTACCTTAAATTATGAACACTTATGGCTTAAGATTATAAGAAGTTTTTCAAAGTTGGAACTCATAAAAACTAGGCTTCGATCGACCATGGGTAATGATCGTTTAGAGGGACTTATGATAATTTCCTGTGAAAACGATGTTGAAATAAACTATGATGCAGTCATTGAAAGTTTCAGTAAAACTAGTCCATATTTATTTAAAGCGTTGGATTAACGATTAACTTTTAACAAATATGTATTGTTATTTATATTTTTATTTCTGATCTATATTTTAACATACCTACAGTATACATTTTAAATTTATTTCAATTTCTATGTTGTACTATATATATTTAATTGCATTATTTTTTTAATTATTTAATGAAAAAATAATGTGTTATTGTGTTCCTTTTTTTTTTTTTTTTTTTTAATAAGTACTGTTTAATTTGTAATACTTTACCAAATTATAAAAACATGTTTCCAAAGGCATACTTTGCAATATATATAGTCTTTTGACTATATATGACTTTTGAGCACCAAATTATATAGAAAAAAAAATAGCTAGTTAGATCATTATATTTGTATATATCTGCAGTTATGAAGTCATGATATTTTTAAAGTATAAAGTACCAGTATAAAGTATATTGAGTCCTTTAATATTTGAAATGAGAAAAGTATTCAAAGTATATTACCTATAGGTACTATTCATTTGTATAGATAGATACATTTATAAAAATGTTTTTTAAATTTTTGTCTTGCCTATATGCACATCTTTCTTAATTCTTAGTTTAAGAAATAATAAAAAAAAACATATATTCATATTAAGTAAAATTTGGTGATTTGGTGGTTGGGTATAATTTTATCTAACTGCATGTGCTGTTGTAAAACCTGTAAAAGCCACTGGGTCTCTGTTGGAACGCATTTCGGACTGTCCATGATTGAAAAATATAGATAAAAGATTAAACTGTCTATTTCCTTAAATTAAAACAGTGTTTTAAGTAAAATCACTGCATAATATGTAGGCACCTTCCATTTTGTATACTCGTATATTATGTATGATATTTGTTAATTACAATTAATTACATTAATATAATAACAACAAAAAATAATAAAAATAGTTACGTTTAATACGTGAAACAATATATTTATATAATTTTTACATATTTATATAATTATAATATATAGGTATATATATATATATATATAGGTATAGGTAATACCCGAATTTGTTATCTTTTACGAGTAGACGAGTACACTATAGAAAATTTACATATCTACCACATAATATTAGAAAAACAGTCAAGTATTATTTACCGAATGGAAAAACATTTATAAAACTAACTTTTAATTAGGTACCGATTATGTATACATTACACTACTTGTGTATTACACAGTGGCGTAATTAGGACTATTTTGTGTGTGTGTGTGTGTGTGTGTGTGGGGGGGGGGGGTGATAAGGATATTTGTCACAAGGAGTAAAAAAAGATAAAAAATACATAATATTTATATAGGTATCTCATAAATTATAATAATATTTCCGTTTTCTGGGGTTTTCGGCCAGTTCGTCAATCATTTCTTCTACATTCAATTCAATGGGTCTATTTATTGACACGGATGACAATCCATCAATCTATCCTAAAACAAACATACGAAACCCATAAACTAATAATAAAAATTAATTTTGATTTACGTAATTGAACATAATGAAATGTAAAAATTAAAACCAGATTACACATTTCTGACATAGTATCACGTAATAAGTCTGAATTCGTTTTAAATCAGAAAAATGTACGTTCCTGAGTGGCTTTTGATACAGAAAGTGTACCCACACAAAAACTCGAGAAGAAAATGTATATTAGAATATAATATAAATTTTTGTTTCACAGAAAAAGTGCAACTGTGCAGTGTTTATATTTAAATTATTAGTCGACACATTTTTTTCCACATTTTTAATTCAATTAATGCCAAATGCTTGTCGATCTCTGATGAGTAAAATTCAACAAGTTTATTAAATTTATCAGTTCCTTCGGGAATTAATTTTGAAGTTTTATTAATTAATTTTTTTTATCAATAATATGAAATATGAATTATAAATGATAGTAAAAGTTAATACAGTAAAAAAAGCCTCTGGGGGTGAGATATCACCCACATCACCCCCCGTAGTTACGCCACTAATATTACATATTGGTATATATATATATTCATATTATACATGTATCACGTATGCCACGAAGACTGTGGCGTTTCTGGGAACGTGTATGGATATTATTTTGTCACAATATTATCAGTATCTAAAGTATTATTTATGGAGGAAATGTGAGGTAAAATGTTTTAGGACTTATTGCAAATCACTTTCCCCCTGGAACTATAGTATACAAATTAAAAATTCGTTCTCAAATAGCACATTACGAATAATTATAAAGTAAATACAATTCGTAGTTTTTCGCAACCATAAATCCGGAATTCGTAACTTATTTTTACACATTTTTTAATCGTATTATCTTATATAAAAATAGTATTTTAATTTATATATGCAGATAAAATAATACATAGGTAAAAAATTAAGTTGTAATTAGATTTAATTTAATAATAAAAATTATAAAACATAAACATTAATAGATATAATTAATTACTATACTATATTAAAAATGTATATAATATAATAACCGATAAATATTTAAGTTACAAATTTCGGATTTGTGATAAAAAAAATTATGAATTATACATACTGTAGCTGCACCAGCTTAATGTTACCGAGTTGATTATTATTAAAAAAGGCTGGTGCCGAAGTATGCTAATCTTAGCAACCAAAAATAAAAACCATTTTTGGTGGTTTAAAATTAAATTACAAATTTCAGGTTTATGGTTACAAAAAAAAAAAAAAAAAAAAAAATGCAGATTACTAAATCATGAAATATTTTTTTAGAACAAAATATTAACTTGTCGGTCAGGTCGTCAGGGCAAATGCATTATTATCGGATCCATTGGTTGTAGTTTAGATGTAGTACTTGGAGGGAAAAATTACATTTTTACCAATTTTAAATTAAGTTTACGGTGAGCTGTACAGTTATCATTATTTAAAACACTTCTTTGATTGAGTCGCATTTTTTTTTTCTATCAAATTTTACAAGTCAATTTTTAAATAAATTACCACAATTTTATATTCAAGTTAACAAGACTAATAATATATTAAATGTTACAAGAATTTCAAGGGGAATAAAAAAAAAAGTGCGAGTTGTCAAGTTTTTCGAGTTATCGAGGTTTGAGTTATCACCACTCGATTGTAAATAAGGAAAATTTGATAAACTAAAAAAAGCGGTATTGTACACGATTATAGATAGACAGGTTGAACAACGAGGTCTTATAAAGTGACTCACAAACCTTCCTTCACAAACAGCTGTGAAAATTCTACTACTAGCGTTCCCAACGGACAATATAATAATATCAATATTATCATACGTATGTTCTATTCATGATAAGTATTAAGTTATATCATATAAGCACGATTTAAAACAGCACAAAATAAAAAAAACATCAACTAACACTTAACAAAACAATATTGTTTTTCATGAAATAACAATTTACTTTTAAAATAACCTATTTACTGCCAAAATGTTATGATAATTGTTATTTGATGATGTTATCGTAATAATGTGATATAGAATACCAATATGTTCTATGGTGGTGGTTAACATCTTAAATCGCTACGAGCGCTAGTAGTAGAATTTCACAGCTGATTCAGAGAGACGGTTTGTTCGTCAATG
>JAIPRL010005945.1:0-29630 GCA_025469235.1 Pemphigus obesinymphae | reverse complement strand
TTAATTAATGATAATAATAATAATAAATTAATTTCTAAAGCAAATCGAATTATGTTAGATGTTAATAAATGGTTTAATTCAAACTTTCTCGAAATTAATTATATTAAATCGTGTTGTGTTCCTTTCTAAATTTCTAAAATAAAAAAATTTCAAATAAATGATGAGATAAGAATACATGATTTTAATTGCCTTAAAATTAAATCCTTAAATCATAATATTTAGGATTATAACTGTGTTGATATTAGATCTGTTAACTCTGTTAAATACCTTGGTGTAATTATTGATCAATATTTAAAATGGGATATTCACATTGGAACAACTGTCATAAAAGTCAGAAGTCTGTTCTAAAAATTCAAAAGTTTAAATAATATTTTATTTTCTAATACCATGCGAATGGTTTATTATGCACTGGGTTAGTCAGTTTTCTCATATGGAATAGCTGCTTGGGGAGGAGCATATCATACACACTTAAATAAACTTAAATCTACAATTATTTCACTACTTAAAATAGCTTTTAAAAAACCTTTTCGATCCAATATTGATATTATTTTTAATACATATAATTTGCTAAATCTTAAACAATTATATGTAAAAGAAATTTTATGTCATTTATATTATTATAATCATAAGGACTTTAGATTTAGTCATAATTATAATAAACGTCAAATTGAAAATAAAATTTTCAGAATTTTTAAATGTGTTACGGAATTTGATAAAACAAATCCTTATTATATTGGTTTAAAGCTCTGTAATTCTTTGTGCATTGATATAAATAATTTCCATACCTTCAATTTATGATATAAGCGTCTGTATAACGGCCAATATTTTAAACGTATTGAACTTAGCGTAACTTGTGGACCACCATGCATGCATTATTCATGTTCTTATTTAAATAATAATCTCGTAAAATAAAAACCCGTTTGTAATACAATCGGATGACGTTGATACATGTCTAATGAAACGGCATTTTTTAATCATCCTCCTACACGTATTAAACCGTTCTCGTCTATAAATGTACATAAACGGAATAATTTGCTCGAAGTAGATATTTTACTTAAATTGGTCAAATCACGGATTTCACACAAAAAATACTTTCTTTGTACACATTTTACTATACTTACCCGTGCTTTATTTATTTCTGCAGTATTGAGTGCACCAATTAATTTAAATTATTTATGCGAAGCATTATAATAAAAATGTAAAAAATATGCCACGATATGCAATAATTTATTTATAGATGAATATTTATTTAATATCGAAATTTCTGTTGAACTGGCGCAACATATAGTTAAGGTACTGCTCGGGGTTCAGGTATGGCGTTTGATTTATCTTCAATTTTAGTAGATTTTTCCAATTTACCTCGTCTTTAACTAACTTCTCCGGACCACACCACCACAATGGCATATCAGGTAGTTTCGATGGACAACAGCCGCGCGAAATTATATCCGCTGGGTTTTCCTTTGTATTCACATGAAACCAATTTGACATCGACGTCCTTTCTTGCATTTCTCCATTCTCAATATGCAAAAAATGTTTTCCATTTAGTGGACGGTGAAGATATCTAGGCTAATACGGTATTAAAGTCAGACCAAAAAAAGATTTTACTCACAGCCAGTTGTAATTTCGGAATAACTTTATATGCTAATCTTGACAACAATAATGCGGCACACAACTCTAATCGTGGTAATGAAATGACCTTTAGAGGTACAACCTTTGATTTCACACATATTAATTTAAACGAGTGTTTGCCGTCCAAATTTGGGCACAGTAAAAATGAGCAGCAAAATGTCGCATTTCGTAATTTGATCTCCGGGTTCAAAACCTTTTTCACTCACTTTAAAGTTTAAGTATCTATTATTGAACTCCACAATAACCCTAATATCTTGGTTATGGAATTATTAATTTTACACATGGTAATAATTTTGTCTTCTTTTTTGCCTTTCAATGAATCTGTTGTTAAATTAACATTTTTTGACGTCCATTTTCGCAATTCTAATCCAGCATTTAGATTTCTTAGTTTCGAACTATCATGGTATTCTTCGATTACTTTTTTTTCCACTTAGGTAATTGAAAAAATATTAAACGAATACCACGTGACAAACGAATTTTACAAATCCGGACGAATCGACCAAATTTAGGATAGTCAGGATGGTAAATAATGCGTAGACAAATGTTTTAAAGTTTTTTAAGTAATAGACTGTATTTTTATTTAGTCACGAAGTATGGTACATGTTTGTACACGGACGCAGTGCCGCTCGTTACGACATGTGCACTTTGACGTGCGAAAAAGACGACTGCCGATCGTTATCAACCAGTCACGTGTTTATTATTTTCTTAATAGCTTTTTTTATTTCACTGTAAAACCATTCCCATTCTAGTATAAACCTTTTCTGACAGGTGTATTTAGATATAAACCATTACCTTTTTTTCTTGAATTTTTATAGTATTATATACAGATGAGGAACCTGAAGCTAAACTACCTAAAGCTGATAACCCAGCAAGCATTGTCATAAGTGGTATAACACCTCCTGACTGGTTCGGACATAAAATTATTCTTTTTATTTTTTTTATTTCCTAATAGCTATTTTTCTTTTTTTCACTACTTTTTAAAAACCCATACCCATTTTTTTGTTGGAGAATCGAATTTCATCAGATGTTATAGATAAATTCGTGTGTTCTGAGATTCCGAATCCAGATGTAGATTCTTTATTATACTAAATAATAAAAGCTAACCTTGTGTACTTTTGAACAATAATTCTCCGTGCATGAAAGAAGATGTCTGCAGCAAACGTTATCCGATTACCCTCATTCAAGAAACTTAAAGAGGTGAAGATGGCTATCCAAAATATAGAAGGAGATAAACAAACGATGGAGGTTTCATATTGAGTATTAAGTCAATTGACTTAGAAAACAGGTGGGTCGTTCCATATAACCCTGTATTATTACGTACTTTTATCGCTCATATAAATGTTGAAATAACCAGTTCAATCAAGTTTATAAAATATGTATGCAAATATGTGACAAAAGCTAGCGATCGCACAGCATTTGGTTTAGGAAAAACTGGCAATACAGATGAAATAAAAATATATGAAAGTGGCAGGTATACCAATAGTTTCGAAGCAGTTTGGAGAATTTTAGGTTTTCATATACACGATAGATATCCAGCTATTACTCATCTTCTCATCTTGATGTTCACCTAGAAAATGGACAACGTGTTTATTTTACAGCAAATAATGTCGCCAAAAATATCCACCAACAACAACTCTTCAGGTTTTTTTTCAGATATGTCAAACCGATAATTTTGCAAGAACATTGCTTTATCCACAAGTTGTTTCATTTTATGTGTGGAAAAACAAGAATTTCCTTAGACGTAAACAAGGCCAGAATGTCGCAGATTAGCCAGGAGTTAAGACTAATACAGCTTTGGGTAGAATTTATACAATCAATCCAAACAATGTTGAATGTTACCATCTTCGTCTTCTTTTTCATCAAGTAAAAGGTTCAACATCGTATTTATTTTTGAAGACTGTGAACAATACCGAGTATCCAACATTTCAAGTCTTAAGTAAAGCACTTGGATTATTAGAAGATGAAAATCAGTGGGATTTCGCTTTAGAAGAAGCAACATTATGTCATTTACCTAATAAAATGCGAGAACTTTACAGTGTAATATTAATATTTTACCATCTCTCAGATGCTTTAAATCTTTGTACTAAGTATAAGGACGGTTTTTCAGAGGATATTCGGCGACAATATTATGGACAGCATATAGAAAATAATATAACAGATAAAGAATTTTATGAAAAATGTTTGGTATAAATTGATGACTTTGTTTTGAATCTAGGTGGAAATTACTTGAAAGAATATGGTGTGTCAACTCCTACAAGATCTGGTGGACTGTTGGAAAATAGAGAATATTTAGAAGAAACAAGCTATGATTTTAATGCTTTACTGGAAATTGTTTTGCTAAATGAACCCTCTTTGACCGAGGAACAGTTGTTTGTTTACAAAAAAACTTAAAATAGGATCAAATTAAATTTAGGAAAATGTATAATTTTAGATGCTCCTGGTGAAACTCTTAAAACCCACTGAATCAATCTACTTTTGGCTAAAGTAAGAAGCTCATATGGGATTGCAATTGCAGCTGCATCATCAGGAATTGCTGCTACACTTTTACATGGAGGAAAAACTCCTCATTCTGCTTTTAAGTTGCCCCTCAATCTGAACACCATAGATATTCTAATGCGCAATATTAATAAACAATCTACTATTATATGTGAAGAAAAAATTATTTTGCCGACAAGATTAGGTGTTGTAAAAACTTTAAAAGAACTTACATACTAAATATATCAATATATATCGAAAACCTCATAGAAATATCAATGGACTGGTAATGTGAGAGGGCCATTTTGACATCAAAAAATGATACAGCAGGAGAAATAAACAAAATATAATTGGACTCTTTCCAAGCAAAAAATATGGAATACAGATCAGTGAATTCAGTTTTGGAAATAGATAATGCAGTTAATTATCCAGTTGAATTTCTCAATTCGCTCAACCCTCCTGGATTCCCACCACATTTATTAATATTAAAAATTGGTACTCTTAAAATGATTCTAAGAAATCTTAGCTCACCAAAATTGTGCAATGGGACTCGTCTACGTATTACTGGTCATCAACAAAATCTGATAGAAGCTCAAATTATGACTGAATCTACAAAAGGTGAATCAGTTTTTATTCCTCGCATACCAATGATACCTTCAGATTTTCCATTCCAATTCAAGACAATGCAGTTTTCTGTCAAAGTATGTTTTGCTATGACAATAAACAAATCACAAGGCCAAACCTTGAAATTTGTAGGGATTGATGTAAGAGAAGATTGTTTTTCACATGGACAATTTTATGTGGCATGCTCCAGAGTCAGTACGCCCACAAGTTTAGTTATTTTGGCACGAACTGGCAATAAATCAAATGTAGTATATAGAGAAATTGTATAATAAAATGTTGTCATAAATTATTATTTTTTATTATGTACCTATTAATGTTAATCTTGGCTTTAGCCAGGCCGAGTGAACTAATGGGGCAATCTCTGTCTTGGTCTGTGGCCGTCCAGTTAACGTCGAGCCAAACACATTATTTTATATTTAAACCCGGCAACAACGGGTAATTCAGCTAGTATAATAATAAAGTATACTATATAATTTAAATATATATTTACGATGTCTCACGAGTTCGGTATATGGAATTTGTATGCTCTTCATGAAAAAATCGTGCATCGGATTTGCCTAAAGATTTGAACGATCCAGAACGCATAAATATTTATCACGATTCATACATTTTCGTTCACGACAATATTTTTGTAATATCGAAATACTTAGAAATATTCTGTGAAAAGCTAAAAACACAAATTCTTCATCATTGTTTTGATTGGAGAACCAAACACACCGATGTGAACTAAACATTATTGAATATTGTTGTAAATTGTTTATTAAAAAAAATTCTCTCACAACGTACGGAGAATTATTTAAATTAAAAGAATCATGTATAATAGGTACTTTAAACAAAAATGGACATAAAATAATATTATGCTGTTTTCTTATGGTGAGTGAACCTTGTTTTCCAATAGTCTCCATAACACCGCGGTCTTCATAATAAGTTTTAGAAAATGTTATGTGTTCAAGTCTCCTTCATTTTGAAAATAATAATAAAAATATGTGTGTGTTATTGATCTACTATCGAATAATATAATCTTAGTGTAATGAAAACTTTCATGTGCAAGTTCTCCTCGTTTTGAAGATATTATATAACCGAACCCCATATACAAACAATAATAAAAAATATGTGTATGTTATCGACCTACTTTCGAGAGTCGAATAATATAATTTTAGTATAATGAAAACTTCCATGTGTAGGTCCCCCTCGTTTTGAACGTAATATATAACCGTACCCCATATATAAAAATAATGAAAATATTTTTTATTTTCCCCTTATATACAACGCCTTCACTAGGTTCTCATTCGTTTTCTGATAAAACCACTCCCTTTATTGACCACTCCTTCACTAGACACACCGTCGAATGTGTATATCAGCTCCCTGAATAATGCCACAGAATATTTCATTATTTCACAGTTCAGTTAGTTGTTTGTACTGTGTAGCTGATGGAAAAAAAAATGTCTTATACAGAAATGTCGGATTTTGATAGTGATGTAATTGTTTTATACTATATTATATAATATCGTGTGTATGTAAACATGTTTAATATAATAACGTCTTTTATTTTTCAGAAATCTAATAATAGCATTGGAAAATTTACAATTTAAAAAAAAATGGAATTATCAAAAAACAAAAACAAATAATAAATAAAAAAGAAAAAAAATCAGTATGTACTTGTTCAATATATTTTTAATTGTATTTGTTTAAATAATTATAGCTGCAATCATACGTTACACTGCTAAAAAACGAAGGATGTGTCCAGGAACAAAGCGATGAGCAAAATTACATGAAATTTAAAACCTCGGGTTACGGTACATATAAAATAAATATTTCGTCTAACATAACTGGAGATAAATTATGAGTGATTACAATATATAATACATCAAACTTAGCGGGTGTATCATCAAAAGACAGGAAATTTTTAAATATTTTATTTTATTGTTTATTTATTTATTTATTTTTTAATATTAATGACGAAAATATGTTTGTAGATGGAAAATGTCACATTTTTCAACCAAAACTATACGCGAATTGAAATCAAAAACGGATTTGAAATTAAATGAGGCTATTGAGACCGTAGAATTATTAATGGAGTAATTTGTAAACCATCCAGCTGAAGTAGTTAGTTCATTTAAATGAAAAAAACAATCGTAATCTCATTTTTATCTGGTATTTTCATCACTTTAAATTATAATTTTTTTTAATAAGTACACAAAATTTATCGTATATCAAATAGATATTATATAATAAATAAATATATATTAATTTCTTTATTATTATATTTAGTGTATAAGTACTAAAATGCATAATAACATATTATACTTGTATCAATGAATAAAGTTAAAATAGCCACATAATATTACAAGATGAAAATACAAAAAGTTATAAAAAAAACAAAAACAATTGATATAGTTATTGATTAGCTATTTATTTAATTATAATACATAATACTGCAAAACAAAATACCGAAAAAAATTTATAATATAAGTAATAGAACATAATATGTGAATATAAACAAAAACAATTGATATAGTCATTGATTAGCTATTTATTTAATTATAATACATTTTTTTTTTTTATTTACGGCCTTTTTGACCACACATCCAAACATAAACCCCTCCATCCATCACGATTTTTCGCCAAAATATGCCAATCCTCATCCGGGTATAAGTCTGCTACATTCTTTTTGACACAATTCACCCATCGAATTCGGGGTGACCCCCTTCCTAGGGGTCTTTTTCCTCTTGGATTCTCTTGCAGAACCATCTTTACCATAGCTTCAGGTTTTCTCCACACGTGAAATGCCCATTCCAATCTTTTCCTTTTTATCTCTTTTACTATATCCGGCCTGTTGTACAGGTCATATATCTCATCATTGTGTCTCTTACGCCATTCCCCTGTTTGCGGGTCAAGACAGGGTCTATATCCTTCTTAGTACTTTCCTTTCAAAAACCCTCAGTTTAGTCTAATCACTTTTCCTTACAGTCCAACATTGCGCTCCATACAGTACTATAGATCTTATTAGCGTGATGTATAGTTGGACTTTTAGTTTCTTTGAGAGTATTCTTGACTTAAATAAGTTTCCCAAGGCGTAATAACATTTGTTGCCCATTTGAATCTTTTTGAGTATCTCATATTCCATATTGTTTGATTGGGTGATCATTGTACCCAGATATTTGAATTCTGATACTTTTTTGAAACTGTTAGACCCTACCTTTAAGAACTCTTCTGTTTGTCTTCCATCCCGCCGTCTTCTGATTTCCATATATTCTGTTTTCTCATTAATTTGCAAGCCCACCCTTTTTGCTGCTGCTATCAGTCTTACGCATAGACTTTTCACCGTATTTATGTTATTCCCTAGAAGCACTATGTCGTCTGCATACGCTAAAAGACTTATTGATGTTCCATACAGTTTCGCCCCTTCATCTGATGATATATTCATCATTCTAACTATTTTTTCCAGAACCAGATTAAAAATAATTGGTGATAGGACATCACCTTGCCGCAGGCCTGTGTTCACCAGAACCTCTCTCGATAATAGGTTTCCAACTTTGACTTTTACCATAGTATTTTTTAAACTGGCCTTAATTAGTCCTATAAGTTTTTGTTTGATCAGAAAATGTTCTAAAATTGTGTAAAGACTTTCCCTATTGATACTATCATACGCCTTTTTGAAATCTACAAAGAATGTGTGTAGTTCTTGATCGAATTCTAAGTTTTCTGAAACAGTTGTCTTATAATAAATATTTGGTCTATTGTGGATTTATTTCCTCTGAGACCATCCTGGTAATCTCTTATAATATTTTCCGCAAAAGGCTTGATTCTATTCAGAACGCAATAAGATAGAATTTTATAAGTCATATTCACTAAGGCTATACTTCTATAGTTGTTACATTCTTTTTCGTGTATAGGGCATATTAATGCCATATTCCAATCTCTAGGTATCTCTTCAGTATTCCATATTGTTTCAATTAGCTTGTGAATTATTTCAACCATTGTTTCATCAACACATTTTAAAATTTCGCCTTGAATACCATCTCCATCAGGTGATTTATGATTTCTTAATCTCTTAATTTGTGACTTAATTTCTTGTAACGTAGGTATTTCGCATCTGAAATTATTGAGTTGTTCTTGTATACAGTCAAAAGTTTCTTCAGGTTCTTCTCCATTGAGCAACTGTTCAAAATATTCTGCCCATCTTTCCGCTATTTCCATCTTTGTTGTTATCAACTCTCCATCCTTATTTCTTATACATTTTTCATGTCCTTTATATCCTTTCCTCATTCCATTTACTTTTTGGTATAATTGTCTACTTCTGTGTGCTCTGTGATCTGATTCTGCCACTTCTAAAATTTTATTTATATATTTCATTTTTTCTCCTTTACAGATATTATGGGCTTCCTTTCTTTTGGTAGTGTATCTTACTCCATTGAGTTGGTTTGTTGTATCCGCTAACCATTTTAATCTCGCCTCATTTCTTCTTATTAAGGTTTCTTCGCACACTGTGTTATACCATGGTTTTCTGTTAGATTTCTTTTGTTTTCCGATGACTTCCTCTGATGTCCTCAGAATAATGTTTTTTATGTTTTCCCACCGAGTTTCAATGGTGTGGGTCTCATTCATATCTGTTGGCTGTGTTAGTTTTCCCATTTTGGTTTGAAAAACTCTACATATATCTTCATTCTTGAACTTTGCAATTTCATATATGACACAGTTGGAGCTATCAATCTGTTGTCTCGCCTTCAATTTGATATTGAGTTTCCCAACTACCAGGTAGTGGTCTGAGTCACAGTCCGCTCCTCTATATACTCTTACATTGTTAACATTATTTGTAAATCTCGTATTCACTAGAATATGGTCAATTTGATTGACATATTTTCCATCTGGCGACCTCCATGTACCCTTGTGTATATCCTTATGGGGAAACACCGTGCTTATTATCCTGAGTCCTTTGTCAGTTGCTAGATCTATAAATCTCATACCATTATCGTTTGTTGTTTCGCGTAAGCTATGCATCCCTATAGTAGGTTTAAAGACTTGTTCTTTCCCTATCTTCGCGTTCATATCACCCAGCATAATTCGTATTTTGCTATTATTCATTCTCGACAAGATACCTTCTAACTCTTCATAGAATTCTTCTTTTTCCTCTTGTGGCTTCTCCTCCGTTGGTGCATGTATATTTAAAATTATAATTAATTACTTATATTAAACGTGACGTCACTTCTATATTACAATTATTTGTATGTTTATAAGTATATACATATATTATGTATTTAATTGTTAATGTCTTAACGTTGCGTTAATTTAATTTAACGTGAAGAAAAAAAAAATCGTTTGAAGGAAGATA
This sequence comes from Pemphigus obesinymphae, assembly GCA_025469235.1. NCBI lineage: Eukaryota > Metazoa > Arthropoda > Insecta > Hemiptera > Aphididae > Pemphigus > Pemphigus obesinymphae. The sequence continues at coordinate 19,570 of JAIPRL010005945.1, read as the reverse complement.
TTTTAAATTGTTGAAGTCTCCAGAAGACTTTCTTTTGTGTATTATTTTTCAGTTTAGTATAATACTAAAATTGTTTAATTCGTATCAAGTGTTTTTTTTTTTTAAATTTGAATAACTTTGTAATACAGTATATAGATAAATTGAGCTAACATGATTTAGACTGTCTAGAAACAATGTGTTATTTTTTTTTCTTAAATTTCTATACATGCATGTCTTGCCTAAATTATTTTTCGAGTTTTATATTACCATAAAAAAGATTCTTGTGAACGTGTTAGCTACTCAAATGTGGTACTCTTGAATACGCTATAGAGGAATCTATAAATTATTTAAATTATATTTATGATTTTTATCAATACACTTAGAATTCTTATTAAACGCTAGATAGCTACTCATATATGGAACTCTCGACTACGCTATTAAGGAATCTATTAACTGTTTATATAGGTGCCTAAATCAAATTTCGATTTATTATTAATTTGTTGTTGAATTTATTTCCCCTTGGGTTTAATTTTCTTTCCCAATCCTAATGAAAATGATTATAACAAGAAACATACAACCAATAAAAAAAAAAAATATATATATATAGATAGATAGAAAGGAGTTCCTTATTGTCTAGTTTATTATTACTTTATTGTATTATCTAATTAAATGTATAAATATCTTATATGCTTATGTACTATACCTAAATGTATTATATTAATATTATTTTTTTGCTGTTTCTACTTAAATTTACTCTAATATTATGCTGAATTACAACAGCTAAGAAATTAATATATTAAATATGTATTTATCTCATGGGTGTATAATTATTTTAAATGAAAGTTAAATGTAGCATACTTATAATAATGTAGAAAAAAAATTAAAAGCAAAAATTGTGAGTTCTTATTCTATTTTACTTAAAATAAATAGTACGTACTAGGGGAGAGGGGAAAACATTTTTATTTTACATAATATCAAAGGTTAGAAGTGTGTTAGTCATATGCATTTTCTGTTAGTCATACTAACAGAAAATGAAAATGATCTTCAAAACATACTAAATATAATGAATGACACCATGAGAGAAAAGTTTAAAATGAAAATAAATATCAAGAAAACCAAGATCCTCATATGTAGTAGACGTGAAGAAGAACAACTAAGAACAACTAACATCACGATTGATAACGAATCATTGCAACAAGTGCAGGAATATAAATATCTAGGAAGTTTAATAACGACAGAGGGTACTAGTAAAAAATAAATAGTAAGTAGAATAAATCAGGCAAAATGTGCATTCAATAAGAAAAAGAACTTATTCACCTCCAGAAGCATAGATATTAACATCTGAAAGAAATTGATTAAAACATACGTGTGGAGTATGATGCTATATGGTAGTGAAACTTGGACGATTGCTAAAGCAGAAGAAAAAAGATTATTGGCATTTTAAGCATGGTGTTGGAAAAGGATGCAGAAAATAAGTTGGAGAGAACATATGATAAACGAAGAGGTATTCACTAGAGCTGAAGAACAAAGATGTTCATGAAAAGTTTGAAGAAAAGAAGAATTAAAGTAATAGGACATACACTAAGACATAATAGTTTATTGAACAGAATTATGGAAGGAATGCTAGAAGGAAAGAATGTAGTTGGTAGACCACCTCTAGATTACTTACAACAAATAATGAGGGATGTGAACGTGCCAAACTACAGACAAATGAAGAGGAAAGCGGAAAATCGGGAAGAATGGAGAGTTGCAACAAACCAGCCCCATGGCTGCTAATAGAAAGAAGAAGTATATTGTATTATTATTAACTTGAACTATTGATAAAAACTGAAAAAAACTAAGTCACCAAATTCTGAAATTTATTTCAGCAAGTAGTGTGCAATTATATAAATACACGTGTAACACATAATCTTCTTAATATACTCGAATCAAATGTGAAATAAATAAATTTAAAAAAAAATCCAATAAATAAACAGATTTTGTTTTTAAAAATAAAAAACAAATATAACATGTATAGTTAACTTCTGTGATAGTGATAGTAGTAGGGGGGCTCTATAAAAAAATAGTGTTAAACATATATTATTTATAATATAAATGAATAATGATATAGTTTTCAAGATAAACAGACATTGCCCCTCCCACAGTGTTTGAGTGGTAATGCATACCTTCCCCCCAAATGTTTTCTAAGTTTTAATTACAATTTTACACACATTAACCCTTGCAGCCATGGTGGTATGTTACACAAACTATATGATTACATTATATTTTACTTTTTAATTTACATTTTTCCAATTATAAAAAAAAAATACCTATTATTTTAATTATTTATTTATTATATACTTTCAATAATATATATATATATGCCTATACTTATTTAATTTATTTAGGCAAATGTCCTACAATCAATTTCAACTATTTTAGTAAACTACCAATATTCTGAAATGAAATTAATAAGTGTAATACAATTAATAAAAAACACAAGATTTATATATTACTATCATAATTATAATAGTAATAATAACTTAATATAAAAGAATTAATATGCATTCAATTATTCATAATAATATAAAATTTAATACACGTTTCTTAAAATACAACTGATCCAATAGGCTCTGCTCTAATTGCACTTAAATCAATTGAAGAATCCATTGTTTCATCTATTTCACCAATTATAGCCCTGTAAATATTACAAATATATATTTCAAATACGTATTTGATAATTATAAATGGTTATTAATTAAATATTATTATTTATTTATTTGTACAAAAGAATGGATAGTAAATAAATGCAATTCCTTGATAAAAGAATAAAATAAAAATATTAGGAATAATAAAACACAAACAAGTGAACAATCAAATACAATTATAATTGACTATTAGTATGTTTTATCGCCAACAAATAGGCACATGGAAATATCTATAATTTTGAACAGATACCAATTTAATCATATTTGACAGAGCAGTTTTACCCTATTTTCTAAAACAGAATAGAGTATGAAAAAAAAATAATAAAAAATAGGTAACTATGACAATATTATTAGATATTTTAATATTTCCCCCATATTTATAAAATGTCTATAATAAAAGGTGGTTTTTTCTTTACTTATGGAAACTACTTGAAAAATCAAAAAATTACTCTTATAAAGTACCAACTAGAATCAATTTTCTATTCAAACTCCTGCTTGAATCTTTATGGTCAAAAAATTGCTCAAAAAATAAAAAATAAACATCATTGTAAAACCACTAACTTCCTCGTTCCACTCAGAATATAAAATAATCTCTGTATTTATATTTATAGAAAGAAGTTGTCAAGTTTCAGAATGTGCACTTTTGTTGGATTTAATCAAATTATTGACTATAAAAAAAGTTCCATGTATTATATTATATCTTCTTCTTCGACTTCTCTTCCGATTTTTTAAGGTCCGCCCCCCTAATCCTGTACTTTCAATTAACTTAATCTCCTACATCTTTTCACTTACACCCACCCACCACATATCATACTCTATTATAACCCCTATATCTTTTTCGGTCTTTCTCTTTTCCTCTTTCCTTCAATAAATATTTTCTTTACTAATCTTACTGCCTCTACATCTTCCCTTCTTAAAACATATTCGAACTATCTCAATCTATTATCTTTCATATTTTATCTAATATTGAACGAGTCCTATACCGGACTCAATTATCTTGCCCCCCGGGATACTTTGCCACCACAACCAAGCAATTTTGTACTTTAGAAAATTAATACCTATATAAATTTTTCATTCTTATGATATGTAGGTAATATAACAGGGGAAAAATATTTTCAAGGACCTTAGTAGAACGCAGGTGTGGATTATTTAGATGGCTCTCTACTCCATCAAATTTTAATCAAAACGTTCTAAACAAATCACAAAAATGTAAGTACTTCCAGTGGTTCGATTTTTACACAAAAGAAATGAAATGGTTCTTTAAAATAATTTTATAGGAGTTAAAACACCTATTATATGATTGATATAAAACAATATTTTGGAGATAATCTCATAGATGCTTTTTCAAATAATGTTTAAAAAAAGTTTAAATTTAATGGCCAATGGGGAAAAAATAGTATTTTGTACTTTTGTACCTTCGATAACGAGCTTAATATTTAGAAAATTGTAAAACTTCAATGAGATTATTTCTGAAATGTTATCATGTACAAATTTTATAATAGGTGTTATAACTTTAAAATCAATTTAAAAAGCCATTTAATTTGTTTTGTGTAAACATATTATTAAACAGATATCGTGATTACATATCAATAAAAATAGTACTAATACAGGAATATTTTACTTTTTACTAAATTACTTTTAAACTATATTAAAATATTTATTTATTAGATTTTTATTAAATTGTCTAAAATATTGCCTATACAGAACCCCTTGAAAATCGAGATTTAACATCCTCTTAAATGTAGTATTATTTAAATTGTTATCATTTTAGGTGTAGACACCTATAGGCAGGGTAGGGTCACTCACTCGTTATACGCTTATTAGGATATTTTAATTTTAAAATGTCTATGCTTTCGAATAAGTAACAGGAGAAAGTATAAATATTAATAATAGTATAGTACGAAAATAGGCAGAGTTCTGCAATACGAAAGAATGGAAGAAAGCGTGATCTGAAGCATCGGTGAGTCATAAAGAGTTAATAACGGACCCTACACACAAAGTTAGAGGATTCGAACTGCCGAGACAAAAATGGATAACCCTAAACCGAGTAAGAACAGGACTAGGTAGATGTGGGTATTTGCTTCACAAGTGGAAGATGAAAGATGACCCAAAATGTGATTGTGGTGACCATATCCAAACAGTAGAGCACATAGTAGATGAGTGCTGTAACCATAGATTCCCAATGGGCACGAAGGGTATTAACGACGTCACAACCGAGGTGGTCGAATGGCTGAGAATTCTAGATATACAACTTTAAAACAATGAGCATATATAATGAATAACCAATAACAAAGTTATTTTAACAACCTATATTTTATATTATTTTATTTTATTTAAAAATTATAATGTTACTGTGTATTCCATACAAAATAATAGTACTAAAATATTTATATATTTAATACTTAAGTATTTTGTAAAAAAACCATATAAAATAAATAAAGAGGGGGATTTTTATTAAAATTGTTCTGTAGTATTATAATGTCGAGGTAAAATAACAGATAATTACATAATTTATTAGGTTATTATTACTATTATTTATTTATGCCAAAACTGGTAATTTTTATAAAATACTTAAAGGATCGTATATACAATATAAAATACAAAAATACAGTAAGAAAGTACATTGTGTACGTACAGGTAAAATAGCAAATATAACTACAAATTAGTTAAAATTGAACTTACTAATTAAATGTTGTATGGCTACAGAACTGAAATTACTTGTTAAAAATGTATATTGGTTGAATTAAAGTATCATAGCATCCTGTGGAATGGTGAAATAGAATGGGACATGGAAGAGAGAATGATTTCTTGAAAAGTAAGTGTAAATGGGTACATAGAAATAAATGCAAGACAGTAGATCTGGGGTATCTAATGAGCCATTGATGATCAAAGAAATAAAATTCAAATCAGCATTAGAATGTCGAGAGAACAGGGGGAAATACTTAGTGGAACTGTGTAAAAGGGAATAATCATGACGAGAATGTTCAATGTCAAGGATATAGGCCACATGGGCCAGGAATTTGTTTTGTACGCGCTCAATACGTAATTGATCCTTAGCTAAATAAGGGTGCCATACAATCACTCAACTCTAAAATGAAACGAACCAAAACCAAGTAAACTACACAGAAGCATTAATTGAGTTTTTAGGTTATCTGCCTAAAATAACTAAAGACGTATATTTTTATTTTAATGTATATAATAGTCCCACCAGGAGAGGATCCAGAAATATTTTCTGGGAGGGGGGAGCACGTACCATTTTATGTTTTTGTGGGTACCTATTTGGCTAAAATTATAATTATATTTTTTTTTTGAAATTTCGAGGGAGGCACGCCTCCCTTCACCCCCCCCCCCCCACTATTTAATCCATGCCTGCGTTCCACTAAGGTACCTGAAAATATTTTTCACTGTTATATTATTAACATATCATAAGAATGAGAAATTTAAATAGGTATTAATTTTCTAATGTACAAAATTGCTTGGTGGCGAGATGTCCTATACTACCTTTTATACACTAATTTTTTATTTTGCCTTTTTTAGTCACTCTGCTCATCCACATTAGCATTCCCATCCTCTGTTCTATCTTCCTATATATTGCCCAACATTCTAAACTGTTTATTATTGGCTTCTTAGTAGTGTTATAAAATTTACTTTTTAATCTAATTGGGATTTTTTAGTCATATAAAATACCTGACGCTTCTCTCCACTTCATTAATTTACACTTACTCCTATATTTCATATCTTCCTCAAAATCACTATCCTTCTGTAAAACAGATCCTAAATACTTGAACCTCTCAACCTGACCCACACTTCTATTAATTTTGTATTTACTTCAAGTTTCCTTTCTCTAAATTCATATTATTCTATATATTTTATTTCACCCCTACTAATCCTTAATCCTCGACCTTTAAGAATTTACTTTCACTCTTCAAGTCTTCAGAATTCTCTCTTATGAACACTATATCATCTAAAAACAGCATATTCTATGGTACCTCACCCTGTATATCTTTTATTATTTCATCCATTACCCAGGAAAATAAGTAAGGAATCAAAGCCAAACCCTGGTACACTCCTACTCTGATACTAAAATCCTTATTTTCTTCACACAAACTTCTCACTATTGTACTTATCTTTTTATACATGTCTTCAATTAAATTCACACATACCTTTAGTAACCCTTTCTTCATTAAAGCCCAAGATCTCTCTAAGAACTTTGTCATATACCTTTTCTAGAACAATAAAAATTATACACAACTTCCTCTTCTTTTCTCTAAACTTCTTTACTATCTATATTATATAAAATATTGACTCCATTGTTGATCACTGTGTCAATTTTTGAACCATAAACACAGAACTGATTTCTTTTAGATAAGAAATGTCTCACTTTATACTATAACTCATATGTTTTGAACTTCTATAATTCCCAAATTCCTGTACATCTTATTAACCCTTAAATATAAGTACCATAGAACTCATTCTTCATGCTTTTGCAATTTTTCCTTTAACTAGTACCTTATTAAGAGGGTTCGAGTCGGTCATTTTCTAAGGAGTATTATATAGGCAATTTATCATACATGATAACATTTTAAATTCAGAATTTAATGCAGTTAGAGAGATCATTAAAGTTAATAAAGCTAATAATAAATTAATAAATACACTTCTTAGGATATTGTATCCATATCCGTCTAGGTTAAATATGAATTGCAAGTGTGAAAATAATGAAAATAAGACAGTATACTAAATCACTTTTTGAACAGAAAGTTGCTATCGCTGTAACAAAATTGTGAGACTTTGACTTGTCCAATTTTAATTCTGTAAAAAGCGTAAGATTCTTTGACATCTTTTCTAGGTTTTAATTGAGGCGTTTTTCGAAATATGAATTTCTGCTTTAGATATACACAAGTGAACAATTTTTAAAATATGGAAATTTTGTTTAATCATACCGAAATTGAAAATTCACATTTCGAAAAACGCCTTGATTAAAACCTAGAAAAGATATCAAAAAATATTTTGCTCTTTACAGAATTAAAATCGTGCAATTTTGTCACAGCAAAAGATCTGAAAACAATATTTTTTTGACTGACTCAAACCACCTTAAAGATATTTGTTAGCCATTCTATACTTAAACTGCCTCATACATTCCATACTTCTACTGGTACTCCCATCCAATACTACTAATTTTTTATTTTTCATTTTCAAAGGACCATACAACACAAAAAGTGTATTTGTTTTTATTTTGTATTATTATTAGTACAAATAGGAATAGGAAAAAATGCAAAAAAAAAAATTATCTACAGCGTTTCGTTTTTGAGTTACAGTGTTTTAAATATCACTCGGGTCATCAAAAGATTATATACGAAGGCGGCAGTCTATGCTCATACACAGGAATCATCGACACGGTTTATGTTATTTATGTGTATATTCTGTTATACTCTACGAAAATACAAAATAAATAAAATTTTCATAAGTTTGTGTTTTTTGCTAAATGTTGGTGTAAAATGTATTGTATAAAAATAAATATAATACATAAAAATAAATATTAAATAATATAAAATATTTATGTTATAAGTTTGCATTTGATGTATCATGTATATCGTTGGTTTATTTTTATTTTCTACCAAACTATAATTTTATATTACTTACCTATTTTTTTTAGCTTATAGACTAAGCTAAGTAATTATAAGTGTTTGATAAACACTATGCAAATTTAATTGCCATAAAAAAATCTAAATATTTACATGGATAATTTGGTAAAAATTTAGATAATATTACGATACTTAATTCTTCATAGAAGTTTGCTAAAATAATCCCTCAAAGTATGTTTTACGTTCAGAAAATGATGGTATATATATGTATATTGTATAGCACCCTCTAAATATATACAATTATTTTTATTGTAATATGCAGGTAACTTTAAAAATTTCAATAAACTACATATTATACTGATTAAATTGATATTAAGTTGAAAATTAATTTTGGAAAATAAAATATTATCTATGAGCAAATTGATTATTTTTAGATATTTGTTACAAGTACAATGTAAGATGTTATTTTTAATAATAGTGTACTGTGTCATCTAAAAATTTTGTAATAGGTGTGTACCTAGAGATGTAAGTTTGAACATTTTTTTTTTCACAAAAATTTTCAATAGTCAGAATTTAAAAATTTTTATTTTTATATATTAAAAAAATTTAATTATGCAAGGTTTTAATGATTGGTCATACTGTTCATAATGCTCTATGGTGATACTAGCCACTATATCACGGATGTTTATATATTGTCGTTATCACGTTTTGTGTGTGTATGTTTTATTATTTTGTTCTTTTTTTAAGACTTAATTATATTATACATTAAAACAAAAAGATTGTAGTATTTTTACCTATTTATAGGTATATCTCTATATATCTGGGTCAAACATATATATTATATAAACTAATATAATTACTCTACAGCCCAACTTTAAAAATGTTCATGGAAATTTTCACAAAAAAAAATGTTTATGAAAATTAACATCACTAGGTGTGCCTACTGAAATAACGACCAAACCAATCAAAATAATTGTTTGTTTGTTTTGCGTAAACATGTTTTTTAAATAAATATTGTGATTATACAACAAAAAAAAGTGGTACTGGCACGGAATTATTTTTAAATTGTTAAATTTTTATTTTCCCTAAAATGTCTTATATAGAACTTCTAATCCATGGGCGTATGGTGTATTTTTAATATTTAATATTTATTTTTCATATATTATATTTATTTTTATATGATAAAACTTACACCAACAATTAGCAAATCACACGGACTTATGAAAATTATATTAATTTTTCATTTTTGTCGAATATACCAGAAAATATAAATAAATATGTTAAACCATGTCAGTGATTCCTATGTAAAAGCATAGGCTGCCGCCACATTGTATGATCTTATGACATCACCTGATCTTCTTTCTCGAGCTCTAGCTCCTCAACAAATGGATGTAAATAAATTTTAATACTACCATTAATTATATTAATTATCAATTGATCCTACGTCATTTTTTTGTGTTGAATGGTCCTTTAATAATAATATAATATTATATAAAATACAAACATTAATATTTCAATAATAATAATTATTCACATTAGTATGTCCTGTCAATTTGTTTCAAATATGATCAATGAGGTTTGCTATATAGTAAACGTAGGCATTGGAACATTCTTACAAAATATAAACAACACTCATACTTAACTATGTAAAAATAACTTACACATTATCACCACGAATGAGATGTAAACCTAACACAACTTGTTCAACACCTTGATTTGGGCTGTACACTCGTTCATGGCTGTCATCAAGAATGATATTTATAGTTTGATCGAATCCTTTAAGTGTTCCCTATATACAAAATATATTGGTTCATTTTGTAACAAATTATAAAATATTATTAAGTAATAGTTACCACAAAGTTTCTGCCATCTGATGTTATAATAGAAACAGTATCTAATATCATAACAATAAGGAAAAAACTACTTAGTATAATAAACACCTACACCAAACCGATGTTTGAATTTTTAGTATTATTTTCCATTTATTAATTATTCTCTCATATTGTTTGAAATTGTTGTCTGAAATATATTTATATAATCAAACTTATAATTATAATTTTAAAACGAATACTTATACCGTAATCGACTAGATACGCTTATTATTTAAAAATGACAAACAATATAATGTAGTAATGAATACTATGGAACTTAAATTTAATTATGGTTATTATATTGTATATATTTATTAGTTTCAATTAAAGGATACGGTTAACATAGCTCTCCAATCCCGAACTCATTGTTCTATTCACAAATACGATGAAAAAAAAAAACAGTTAAAATCTCAAATCTGAAAATGAAACAATCATTTTAAACGGCATTTGATAATAGTTGTATCATACAAATAACATAAAATATACTAGGTAGGTACATTAACAGGTATTTTGGTACCTATAAACAATGTAATATACCATTACCTACTTAGATAATCAGTTGACAAATTATAAAAACACTTCACTTGCAGGAATTAATACATTAACTGGAGAAAAAATACGAAAATTTTATTTTTAAAAACAGTACATTTAACTTAACATACCTAGTTCTTTATAAAAAAAATTCTTGTACTTGCTTATGTTCCACAATTCCACACAAAATCAAATCGCGGTTTTCGGCGTTAGAATGATAAGAATGAGTATTATCAGTAAACAGTGTATAAAATACAAATACAAATAAATGCATGACGATTGTTTAATTTAATATCTATTTATTTTTCATAAATTATTGACTGTAATTGTTGACTTTTGTGTAAAACAAAAAGTTAAAAAATTCTTGTTTTAAGGTAAATTATGGAAATACTTCCAAAATTAATTGTTTTTGATTTAGGTAGGTAGTTTTGCTTTTATAAATTGTATACAATATAACCATACTACCTACCTACTTATAATCATGACAAAATAGATTATAAATTTATTTTGTCATGCTTATAATAATAAAAATTGTAACTTAGCATTGATTATATAATAATTATACATTACATTATATAATCAATGTTATTGTCTACCTAATTATCTACCTATTTGAACATTTATTAAAATTTTACTATTATTTTGGTAGCCACATACCTAGCTATGAAGACTTTTTTTCGATAACTATAACTTACTTAAATTTAACCATTTTACCATTTAACGATTTTTAATAATTCATTGAAACAATTTCCTTAAAGTGTAATTATTTCCAATTTTTTATTTTTTTTTTCAAATCCCTCGTAGCTCAGTAATCACTGTCCTGAAAAATAATAAAAAATTTCAAATTTTTGTTTCTGACCAACTGTGTGACTTAGATTACACCCACAAAAAAAAAAAAAAACATGGTTTTACGCCTCTGCGTGAAGCTACCATATTTATATTATTTTTTTTTTTTTTATATGATTCTTATTTTTGAATAATTGTATAATAACATATATGAAGTCTTAAAAACATTCCAAACTCTGGGGGCTATAATAATTAACTTCATAAAAGTATTCAAAGTATTTACTAAACTATTTTTATAATTTAACATAGGTAATACCATGGCTAAATATTTAGTAATATGATTATTATTAATTTAAATATTAACATGCTTTTAATTCATTTATTCTGTTACAGATGCAACACTTTGGCCATTTCATACCGATCAATGTCGAAGACCTTTTCAGTTTGTTTCTTCGTAATACCCAACTCCATAAAATATCAAAATAAATAAAAAATAAACTCGATTAATATTTTGCAGGGATAAAGTAAAAGATTTAGATGGCAATGAATATGAATTATATCCTGAAGTATTTGATATATTATTAAAATTGTACAACAATAATTATACATTGGCAATAGCATCAAGAATTGGAGACATTTCTACTGCTTATCAATTGCTTATATATTTTAACATATCACATTTCTTTAAATATAAAGAAATTTATCCTTGTATAAAAACTGTCCATTTTAACTGGTAAGTAGGTAGTTTTATTATTTTATATTTATAATTTGTACCCAATACTCATTAGGTATTGTAAAATAATTAGTAATATTCTTCTTATAAATTCAGGTTAAATTTAAAGAGTCGCATACCTTACAGTCAAATGGTATTTTTTGATGATGATAAACGCAATATTCATAATGTAGCCAAATTAAATGTGCATACATACCATCTAAAGGATAATAAAGGAATTACATTTGAGAATTTACATCTCGCAAATATTAAATTAAATTTATGTATTTGAGTATTTTGTATAAGTTCTTAGAAAGGTATACCTTACGATAAATAAATAAATAAAACATTTGTTGTATACTAGTGGGCAGTGGCGTAACTTCATGTGTTGGGCATGGGTTGGAAAATATTTAACAGGTTGTCTCCACATTTTAATGAAATCATACAGGCTTTGTAATAATTTGTAGACTGCTTATTCAAATATAACAGGACATTTATCAAAATGCCATAACTTTTATCCTAATTAATATCTTCAAGAATTTTCTTCTATAATAATAAATTATTACATTGTTTAGTTACACTGAATTAAAATATTTTAAATTTAATTTACTTTTCTGGTTACTTATAACCCAAAATTATAATTCACAAAATATTTAAATAAAATATTTGCGTAAAAAACTTTTTACTAGAGTTCAGTAATTTATTTTAAAAATATTTTATAGGTCAGGAAAATATGCATATTGCTTACATTTTTATGAAATATCTATTAAAATATTGTTAATAATTCATAAAAATAGATTTTTAAATCAAATTTAAGTTTAAAGTTTAAATTTAGGAGTTTTTAAGTTATTAAAAATGTAATTAGAAAAAATAACTTACATTTTTTCCCAAACTATTTTAAAAAGTGGCTGCCTGTTCTTATCAATATTTCATCTACCAAAGAAAATCAACAATTCATTTTTATTCCACAGTAGGTATGTTTATTTTATAGAATCAGATATTTCTAAATTTAAAATATGTGACATTAAAATAGTGCCAAGTACTTTAAATACATTTTATTAATGCAGGACACTATATTTTAGAACAACTTTTTTCCAACTACCACTAGAATACTCAAAAACACAGACTGGTATTATATAAAAATAAAACATAAACAATTGAAAAATAAATAGAAAACTACTATAATCATAAATAATTATTATTGATATAAAATATTTTAATTAGAATAAGATGCCAGCCAATCAAAAGCAGAGTATGCCAAATTCAAAAATTCAAAATAAAAAAGCTCACAGTCAAGCAAAAGAAATTATTTGGAATGTTTATAATTATTTTAAAGAAAAAAATGAATATTTTACTGAAAGTGTGTTATATTCTACAACTGCAGATGCTACGGAATATTCTGCGAGGTCAGTTCAACGTATTGTGTTAGAAAGTAAAAAGAATATAAATTTAGCAGAAAACCCTGTTACTCCTGATAAAAAAAATTAATGAAGTGACCAAAGTCAAAGCAATAGAAGATAATTCAACCAAAGACAATGATAATGTGATATGAGTAATGAAGATGAAGACATAGACAACAATATATGTGTAAAACTCCTATAAAATATCTAATTATTAGGTAGGTATATCATAACATATTAGATAACATATTTTATTTTTTAGCTACCTACATCTTGATTATTTTTAAAAATAAAACCAGGAAAAAATTGTATTTTTTTGTTTTATCTGAGAAACAAAAGAATAATTAAGTGAAAAAAATTTTATACTTTTGTTAGGTAGTAAAAAATCCTATGGCTGAATATTTATGTTTAATTATAATAATTGATATTACTTATTTGTAAAAGTTGTAAATTAATTACATAATATTATTGAGTTAATAACAGTTGGTCATATTCTATTCACATTAAAAAGTAACCACAGCAGTCGAATTCTGCATAAACAGACAACACCACTGTGGCTACTGGAAGTTAGTAAATAGGTATACTACTGAGAACCACTAGTGAGTGGCGATTGTGCCGCTGTCGCTATACCAAATTATCTAGTAATGACTATGTTATAAATAAACCAAAAGTATAAGTTTCATAAGATAATATAAAAATTTTAAATCTAAATAGTAATTAATAATTATTATACAATATAACAATAAATGTATCACACATATATAAATGTTTAAACCACGTTTGGGTTACATAGGAAATTCATCTATACGGGCCATCCATATGCTTTGTTAACCAACAATTTCTGTAAATAAAAATAAATATTTTATATGATATAATCATTAGTAAACTTCAAGATACATACTCTCATCGAAGAAACAGATTGACAAACGGCAAAGCCCATATTACGTACTAATGAAGTAATGGCAAATGGCATCATATTGTTATTGTTACCATATATTTTTTGAATGCCATCAACGCCCAACATAAAAGGTACATTATGTCGCTGTGCTGCAGTTTGATAATTTAATAGTGTATTCAGATCTCCTATGATGACAAACATAATTTAAATGTTCAATCAATCTATATTCTTATATGATTCAAACTTTAACAAAATACTACAAAAGTACAAACCAATATCAGCGCCAATTAGTACAGATTTTCTAAGTTCATCGCCCAATTTTGTTACATCACTGAAACCTAAATTAACACCTAAACCAGCTAATGGGTGTATTCTATGTGCAGCATCTCTAAAATATAAAAATAAATGTAAGTAATAATGAGTTAAATAAAATGAATATGGGTATTAACAAAAATCAATTTTAGCTAGATTACTGACCCGACTAAAGCAACACGCTGGTCAACATATTGACACGCATGGCCAAAGCCTAATGGAAACGATGCTCTACTACCCTGAGTTACACCAGTGACAATAGGTGTAATAAATTTTACTGTTCTATTTTGATCATTTTTGTTCCTCGATTTGCAAAATTTATTAAGTATTGTAGACACTATTCCAACTACATTATCTGCTAAAAGTAAACCACTATTGTTTGATTCTGTTTCTTCCTAATTAATATACCACAGTTTATAAAATGTTGAATAAATATTCAATTATATATTTGTGAATACCGTTAAAACATTGTTTAAAGCTTTGATAAATTCAGTGTCGTTTAACTCTACTAAGCGCTGTGCTTCTTCAAAACTAGTTGTCCATACCAGCGAACATGTTTTGTTATCCAACTATTTTTATAATAACATAAAATATTTAAATGTTTATACATTTAAAGTACACATAAACACAATAAACTTTATACTATATTAATGAATTATAACTTACGGGTAATAAAGCCACTGGACCTAATTGAGCAAATTTTTGCCACGCTGCATGTCCATTATAAACATCATCCTACAAAATATAATAATAATAAAATTTAATATTTCATTATATAAAAAATTTTACTTCATTAGATTCTATGTCTAAAGTTGCAACAACAGCACGTTGTCCATATTCCCAACCAACATATTGCTGATCACTGATGGCAGAACGCACTTTAGAACCATATCCATCTGAGCCAATCTAAAATATGCATTAATTATTATTATTATATAAATACCATCAAACTAAATTCATAGAGTATTTCGCATACTAAAAGGCTAGTTTCGAAGGTAGTATCTCCGTTAACCACTTTAACAGTAGCTAATTCTTTATATGATTTTGGCAAATAACATTGATTAACACGAGAATCATAATGTATAGTTATATTTTGATCATTATGAATTAGTTTATATAGTGCTCCTAATATGGTATCATTTTCCACAATGTATCCTAAATCATTTTCATTGTCAAACGTTAATACGTTATTCACACCTCCACTTCTGCCTCCACCACAATTCCAAATCTGAAATTCAAAGCAAGTAGTTAACACTTTATTGTTGTATTTTCAATTATCAAAATATACTCACTCGCATTTCTTTAACTGCATTAAAACCCCCTACATCTTTAATAATTTCCCATGCTCCAATCAACTGTAAAAGTTGTACATTTGAATTACTTATAAGAGAAACTCTATTACTGTAAGACTTGATAGGTGAATTTTTCTTTGTGTCTAGACCGTATTCTTTACACGAACCTCCTTCTAATAGAAGAATAGAAATACCACGTAATTCTGGTTCTTTGGCTAAAATATATTTTAAATTATTTGTAACTATATAGGTTATATATGATTAAACAAAATTATAGTTACATAGTTTGCAAGCCATTGCACAGCCAACCATACCACCTCCAGCTATAATGATGTCATAGTACTGTTTTTTTGACGAGGTACTAATAGTAACACTATCTTGAGATGAATATAATCGATTGGCAGATAATTTTAATGGTATTAAATTCATCAAATGCCTATGTGAACATGATAAAAATTTCATTTGTTGGTACATTTTTCCAACTGGTACATAAAAAGACATTTTATAATGATATCACAAATGCATTATTTTATAATTAACAAAAAGTTTTTATAGTATAGAATTTATGAATAGTCTTATGTAAATGTAATAATAATAACTAAATAAATATTGAACAAATAATAATATAAATAGCCCAAAATTACACAATATAATAAAGTTACTAAAATTCAAACTAACCAATCTGTTACATAACTTTAGTTAATACCTACAAAATTATAAAAAATATATATGGCTTTATCACAGAATATATTCTGTGGATTTATGTTATCTTCTGATAATTCAAATGATAACGCCAAATCGTACGTTGATAATGATAATTGTGTGTACCGGCTATTATGAGAATCTTTCTAATTTCACTTTAGGCTCTTATATTTTTTAACACACATTACCATGTTATGTTATATTCTATGATATTACGCAGCCCACCGAAATTTTCTCGATAGCTCGCCTAGCCAATCAAGCCTCGTACATGTATAAAGGAGGATTCAGTCCTCTTAACTCCAACGGTGGTTAAAAATCGTCCCATTTAACAATTTCTCCGTACGATACTCCGGAACGCTCAAATTTTAATTTTTATTTGATTATCTATAACTAAATATGAATTTAATAAATATAATTCAGAATTCCTTTAAAATTAAATCTTATAGTTTTTACTTTTTTTTTTTATATCAAATATATATTATTTTAGTTTTATCAAATGTGTTTAATAAAAATATCACAGACTATATAAGATAGAATCTTAAGCCGGTCCCACACGACTGGTGGTGTATTTGGCCCACATGCACCAGTCGTGTTACTTTAAACTTACTTATTTTACTTTAAAATAGGTATAAATCTGTATACTAAGGTAATCACTATCAGTGATGTTCCCACACATTTTTTTTATACTAAACCGTTAAGCAGCGACAAGCCAAAGAAATAATTCTGGGGGGAGGGGGTGACTAAATTCCGAAATACTACTAATATTCCTTGAAATAAGGATAAAAAAAAAGGTCATCAACTTTCTGTTTTTACCAAATGAGCTGAGTGTTGGGGGGAGTGTAACACCCCCACCCTCCCTAGTCTCGTCTCGATTTACAGGAGTACTAGATGCGAGTATAGAGGGGATTTCGATAATATGAAAAATAATTAAAAGTAATTACCTATATTTCTTCTTAAAGTAGTATAGAGGCCTACAGTGGGAAAATTAATAAATATAAATTCCAAAAATAAACTTAATCATAAAAATAAAAAATAGACTAAAACTTTTGAGGCCTTTCTTCAGTAGGTACTTATGTTTTTTTCCTTTACGTATAACTTGAGATTTGAGAGTATACGGCGTATATCGAGTATACCCAATGGGAATACCACTGAAGATAATAGTAATAATATATAAAGGTACCTATATTTTAATATACTGCATATTATGCACAATATATATATTTTATGTATGTTCGGTAGGTACATTTTTATAAATTTCTGTTATTTAATTTTAACAAAAATATGTACCTACTAAAGAAAATACAATTCATGTTCCTGTTTAATTAATTTATTTTAAAATAGCTCTTTATTAAATAACGTAAAATTGGGCTTAAGCCCATCCCCACAATTGACTATGTATAATGCGTAAATTTGATTTTTTTTATTTTTCAATTTAAAGTACTTATATTTTTATGGAATAATTAATTTTTATACTATTTTTTATCTGTATGAATTTTATTTAGTTTTTTAGTTTTCTTAAAATGTAAACCACCCTTACTCGTATAACTTTATATTATTATGGAAAAAAAAATTCTCTTTCAAAATTTAAAATTTTTATAAAATTATTTATTTCATAAAAATGTAATATTATTAGTGCTTTAAATGTTAGGTACATGAAATAAATTTCAAATTTGTTTATTATTCTCGGTTAAAAGTGGGTCAAGTATACTTAAAAAAAATCACTGTATATAGGCTTACATATTATATATACATTATACCTGTTACCTACATATAATGATATAGGTATTATATATATGGAACGCTTATAACTATATGGGGACATTAGTCCCCATGGAATTTTTTTCCACCTTTAAGCCCTGTATGTACCTATATTATATATGGCCTATATGAGCTTATAAAAAAAAAAAAACTATGAAGTACCTATTATATTTTTATATTTAACTGGTTTCATAGGTTTTCAGACATTTTCTATAATTATTATACTTATATATTTTAAAATATTGGTGAGAGATTTTATGTATTAGGTACATACTAAAAAAATATACGAGTATAATAATACCTATATACCCTCAAATGTTTGCCCCCCCCCCCCAAATAGAATATATTTCATATATTTCCTGCGCCACTGTTCACACCTTCACATATTAGAGGAGTGAAGATGGTTCTTGATAGCTAGAACAAACATAGCTACCAAATTATTGGATGGATGTGGTAATTATAACCGGCTTGCACCACAGGCCAAACACCACCAGTGAGAAAAATCTCGTTGGCTACTCAATTTGCTACCTGGGAATGGAACCGAGAACCTCGTGTGTCGAAATACGCGTTTCAATCATAGTTTATTTTGTAGTTACATAGGTATTACCAAATTTTTATGTAAAGAAATTGATTTTTGTTTCTTTTGTTTGACAATCTGCGAATTACTGTGATATAATATAATAGAACTATAATCTTGACTCTTGAGATATTGTCCGTAACTATATCATAGAATAATAAGGATCTAAACCATATAATACCAGTAAGTATTGTAAGGAATAAGGATAGAATCATAGAATAAGAAGTAAATTGTAAGTAGTTGGTATCAAAATTCACAGATAGCGTTGTAAATACCATGTTATCTTTTTATTATAATAATGGGTCTTATGCATGACAAAATAGATAGGTATGTCAGCAATAATACGAATTTTAGTTCGATATGCGCATCCCCACTTTTCCCCATGTATTAGGTTCTCCGCTCTTCATTCAATTCCGTGGTGATAGCTTGGAAATCTATGCTTGATATATGTAACCAATGAGAGGCGGAGAACTTAATACACGG